>OY744475.1:115690825-115963325 GCA_963556175.1 Tipula confusa
GTTGGCCTGTGTTTGCAAGTTGGTTGGTACTTTGGTAATGGTTGTGCATTATAACCACGGTATTGGTAGCTTGTATATAGTTGGTATATTGTAGTGATGTAATACTTTATAGGCAGCCTGTATTTGCAGGATATTGGGGTGCTGCATGTCGACCTTGTATTTCCAGTTGGTACGTTGGCGGTAGAATTATCGATTAGGCAGCTAGTGACTTTGATTATGGTGAAATTATTATAGTAGAATTATGCACTCTACAACTCGGCTGCTCTTGCAATGTTTGTATACAGTATAAGTAGGCCACGCAAATAAATTCCAAATTATTTATTTTGGTAGTGCAATTGGAATGAATTAATGCTTGATAAATTACTTGTATGGCTAAAAATGTACACAAAATAAAAAGATTTCGGTTGCGTTAATTTGAGTTGTATGAATTTACTTGTGTCAATTTTAGTCACACAAGATGTTCATCTATATAATATAATTATCTGTGCTTTTGTTTTAAACCCACTATAATTCAAAATGGTCAATTATAAAATGTAAGACTAATTAAGATTGGTTTTTAGTGTTTTTCTGATATGGCTTTAACACTAAATAACGCTCTATATGTCATTGTATTGTGTCAATGTAGAGTTAGTGAATTATATGAATTTCCACGAAATATCGGAATAATTAATTAGGTCGATTGGATATGGTTGCTACAACTATTATTATGTTATTATACTCTCTTATGCTTTCCTGCTTTTTAAAAGTTACCAATAATTTATTCTTTGAAGTATTACATATACAAAACTGAGTTGAGTGAAAAAAGTTTAGGTTTTCGTTTACGTTTTCTCTTTCATTTTCATTTCGACAACGAAAAGTATTTAAAATTATTGTACACTAATCAATCAATGTCATGTTTGGTATTGAAACGAATTATTTATATCAAATCGAAGTTTTATTGTATTTGAATGACTAATAATCCAATTTTATCCGTATATATAGTTCACACATATAACTAATTATGCCCTTATACTATGTCATATAGAGATGTATCGATAAAGTAACTCAAATTGAACTTCATGATAAAATATATAGAAAGGGAAGAGATCACTCAGAAAAGATTTGGATTTTCATCTTGCTTCTTATAAAGGTACTGTATATATAGATAAAGATATTTATGGTATATATATATATATATATATATATATATATATATATATATATATATATATATATATATATTTTTTAAAGAAAAGTAGAAAATCTGATAAATCTTTTTCGTATGCTGTACGTTTTTCCCCTTCGCCGTTTGAAATATAAAATGAATGTTCGTCGTTTAGTTTGTTTAGATAAATTGTGTATGTATCCAATTTGTGTTCGTGAAGAGAATGGAAATGTTTAAAGTGAAAATCCTGTCGTTTATCATCGTATTCTAAAGTAAGATTAAAATGGGAAGAAAATATGATTTTTTTATAAAAAGAAAAAAATATTTATCGTTCTAAATAAATTATTTGGCAAGATAAAAGAAAATACCAATTCGATTTGTATATTATGCATTAATTCAATATTTGAATCGAATAAATAACTAAGCTATGTGTTCGTATGTTTATATACGTTTACATGTGCTAATGCTCCCATATTAATTAACCTAATCGCTTACAACATATATCTTCGAATCTTATTTCCTGATCTAGACATTTTTTTTGTGTAATCAACACTGATAAAAATTATAAATTACAGTAATACATACGCATTATGTATTATGTTGCCAACATACATTCATGTATATAAATACATATATAGATACAATACATGTAAATTATTTTCAATTCCCTATATACACGAAAAAATTGTCTGGCGTAGTGCCAAAAAATGTATGCTATATACGAACATTAAAGCCCTAATATTTTTCTTATTGTTGTTGCTTTTTGGCTCGTTCAAATTTAATTATTTTCAATTTGGCTATATGCCACAAACTGATAACAGAACTATTAAAACAAAAAAAAAAAAAAAAAACGTTACACAAAATATTTAAAATGAATAAAAATGCAAATGGAATTTCGAAAGTAACACCACACACAGGATCAGAACTATTTGCGCGAATTTAATTAAAAATGACAACATTTATAGAATTGTTTCTTCTTGAAGTAATGGAAATTTATTTTTAAATCGCTTTTTGGCAAAGTTTTACCAATTTAATTTGGTTCGGTCATTTAATTTTAAAGAGCACGTGATTTTATTACAATAAACTCGTTACTTGGTTAGCTCTATCTATAATGATTATCACAATATAAATATCAAATGTTAATTTTATTATAAATGTTCCAATAAACACTTTCGAGTTTCAAAAATATTAATTCGACTGTTGAAGTGGAAGCATCGCACCTACTCGCTATATAGTCGAGTTTATATTTTTGTTTAATTTATCTGTAATCTCACGTTCTGGTTTATATTTCAGCCATTTCGAACATCCAGCGAGGGAGAAACTTTACGCTTGATAACCCCTAATAAGAAATTGGTAAATTAAATGTTATATAAAAAAAAAAAAAATTTTAATTTGATTAAGTCAATTTTTTGATCGATCACAATTTCTACACAAATTTTCCACCGGTATAACGCATGTTCTTATCGCAAAATTTGATGTTTTAAGCTTTTATTTTAACTAACACAGTCATTTTGATATTTTCAGGATTATATTAAGCTCGAATTGTAAATTCTTAGAAATTAAATTCTTAGGGCGCTAATTTTAGGGTCCAACGAATAAAGGTTGAAAAATTTAATAGACGATTTAACAGACTCTCCATGCATTCAACTATTATATTATAATGAAAACAGTTTTGGTTTCTTAAAAAAGTAATTCTAATCTGATCTGAAAATTAATTGTCGTATCATCAATCAAGTGCTACAATACTCACAAAACTTGTAAAATTTAGATTCAATTTTTTTTAGCGAAAATTAAATGAAATAGCCCGTTAATAGATGAAAATTCAATTGTTATAAATTTTGTGAGTTCATCAAAAAATAACAACCAAAATCAACACTATTAATACATACAAAGTTCTAAAATGTACATAAATTACAAATTTAAAAAAAAATATTTAGCACGAAAATTAAATGAAATAACCGTTAACAGACAAAATACGTCATTGTATAAGAAAATCTAATTAATATGAAATTGGTGAGTTGATAAAAAAAAACAGTAAAATGGCTAACACTCTCAATACTTACAAAATTGTAAAAGGTATAGTTAATTATAGATTCAAAAAAAATATTTAGCACCAAAATTAAATGAAATAATCTTTAAACAGACAAAACCTACATCATTGTAATTAGAATAAAATTCAACTGCTATAAATTTGGTAAGTTAATTAAACAAAATAATAGTACAATGACTTAACAATTTGCTGGCCATCTAGCTCTATTCCGAAGTCTTGCTATTTTTCTCTTCCATAATTTTCTTAAAATATAGAAAATGCCTATAATGGCTAAACTAGATATATTTTAGTATATTGTTGTATATCATCATGATGAATCGACTTCTTTGCAAGATCTTCTGCTGCCAACTGCTTCTTAATGTCAGCGTTTGGTGTCTTAATCTCCGTACTGAAGTTGGTTTGTACCAAAGTTTTTTTAAAAAAATGCAATAATGGCGTTGCTCTTGAATCTTTCTACAGAAAAAAAATTATCAAGAAATCGTCTTCTAAGCTAAAATTATTACAATTTTTTAAATTTTAACCACTGATAATACTTTATTAGAGTTCACAATTTTTTTATTAACGCATTAACCTTAAATATTCAAATTATTTAAATTAAAGTTTCATAAGTCCAAGTAGATCTACCCTTCTAAGTCGTCGGCACCTTGGTTGTTTAAGTATACCGCTGTCCAATTCGTTGGAATGCACTTGTAGTTTTAAGTAATATTTCGTGCTGAACTCTCTGATACCAAAGTGTTTGTTGCTGTTTCGAATATACCATGAGGCGTTTGTAATACTTCAAAGTATTTTTGCTTGTATTCGTTTCAGGAGTTTCCTATTTGATGCACTGGTAGATACAACAAATAAATTGCAGAGGTCCATAAAGGTATAATCATCGCTTTGTATAGCAACACTTTTTTGCGTAAAGATAATTTTGAGTTTCTTCCAGTACATCAGCCAGTACATTTGCGAAAAAAGCAATTTATTAACTTTCTCTATATAATATTGACGGCGGGCGTAGTATTTTTTGCTGACCTCCCTAATACTTTTTTTTAACATTTCTGCAGCCTCAACAATATCAGTTAGTAGAATATTTAGAGAAGCACCTTGTTCGACTAGACTTTAATATTGGTCCCGTTTAGTTCTCTTGTTTGTGAGACGTTGTGACTTTACTGCCTTTAGAACATCGGTACTGGACATTACTATTACAGATGAACATTTAAATGACATCATAGTATTTGGTTGCTTTAACATTTGTGCATGTAATACCCTTCGTTACGCAACAGTCAATTAGATCAGAAAACTTTTTTGTCTGATGGCCAGTAGGTGCAGGTTGACCAGTTGAAAAGTAATCCAAACTCTGTTCCTCGATCGCTTCAAAAAGTTGTGTGCCTTTCGGCGATGTTAGTCTGGACCATCAGTCAAGATGTTTAGCATTGTAATTTCTCCCTGCAATAAATTTATTACCTAACTGGTTAAAATAATCCATGAACTGTGGTGTTTTGAAGGGCAGTGTACTGCTGATATTACACCGTTCCCAGGTCATTTCTGATGGCAAATGCTCGTTGAGTCAATATGTCCTTTCTCAATATTGCTGTTTAAAGGATATTCATTTTTGATTTTAAACGACCACCTGCCCCAGCATATTCGTATTTTGCATCACTAAACCCATGGTTTTCTCCATCATTACCATGCAACTTTCCCTCATATAGGTGAGTTTGTTTAACGCTACAGAGATGTTAGCATCATCATTATTTTGCACTTTTGGAGCAGTTTCTTTAATGATACTAGTATATGAGACTCAATGATGTACGTTAATGTTTACGGTTGCGTTCTGATTTCCACATTGAATAGTGTTGCGTGAAACTTCTGGTTAAATTTATTTTCTTTTGGATGAGTATAGTTTAAGCATACGCTGCACTGCATTCCTTTGAATTAAGTAGTTCTCCGCTGATAACCAAGTGTTTATTTCACTTGGATCTGCAAAACTCTTAATTCCTTTTATTATTACAACCAATCCTTTCTGGCTCTTTGTTGGTAAGTATAGAACCGCTTACCAATTTTTTTAAAATTAGTAATTAATCTGTAAGCATCAATGTTCATTTCTTTTATTTTTCTTTTTTCACCTCGGAAATGTAAAAGTTTCCATCCGTTATTTTATTGGCCAAGCTGGCAAGATTTTTTGAGGATTCTTCTTTTAAATAAATTATTGGCGGTTTGTTCTTTTCTGGAATACTTTCTTCAGGAACCTCCCCGGTTTCTAATAAACTAGAAAATCGATTGCTATTCATTACTTCTACGCTACTTAGTCTAGTGATTTTCTCCATGCTTGCACTTGCCACTAATTTAAGGCTTTTTTTCGTTTAAACATTGACCTACCTCACTAATCACCATTAATTTTATTGTCAATTGACAACGATGCACTTTTATTTTTCATAATGTTTGTGATTGTTGCACTTTGTTCATTTAACATAATGTTCATTTCACTTTTTGCAGGCGAACTAATTTTTTGCACTTTCTCATTTTTTATCATTGGAGTAAGTTGCACGGTTTTTTTTATTTCGATTGAACTCGTGGCGTATAATATTGATCTCTGTGAATTTGGTTATGCCTTTTTAGTAGCAGGTGGAGATTTAAACATTATCATGAACTATATTTTCACCGCAGAATATGTTTATACAGATACTAATCTTGGGATGGTAATCATATATCCATTTACTCCAAATTTTTTCGCCCAGATTTACTACTAACTTCCACCATTCCACGTAATTTTTTAAGAATGGCCTTAAACAGATTATCACGAGTCGCGACTACATTAAAATGTTAGTGTTATAATAATGATACCGGCTTATTTATAACAAAATAGTTTGCCTAAATAGGTTCTGCAAAATAAAGCTCTAAAGACTTTTGCAATTTTCTGATATTTTAAAACTCAGAAATGTCTGATTCATGTGATTGAAAAACTCATTTTTCCAATGAGTTAGTGCATCACTAACAAAATAAAAGTAATAATATAAAGTAGCTTTTTTGGTGGTCCACAAATGTAGTCAACTGGATCTAATTAGAATTAGCAAAATAATTGCCTCGATAGATGATGTATGATAACTGGATTCAAAATTTAAATTATGTCTGCCTAAATTTACGATTATTTAGCTAGTAGTACTTCTTAAATGCTTAAGCTTTCAACTTGTTTAAAAAGCTTTTTCACATTAAACCTATGAAACGACAATGCTATTAAAAAAATGTTAATATTAAAGAATTCTCAAGGAATTTGATTGCCAAATAATATTAATAAGCGAGAATGGAAAGTGCAGCCATAAAAAATTTGTATGGCGCTAGTTTGAAAAAAATTGTTCTAGAAGCTGTTCTTTATAATATAACACAAATTTTAAGAAAAAATATAATTGGATTATAAATTTATTGTTTTTAAAGCCATTATAAAATTGTTGATCCTTTTTCAGTTAAAACTAAATTTGAGATTCAACTTGTAAAAAATATAAAGTCACATTTTAATAAATTTTTATTTAATTTTTTTTATTTTTATAGTATAAAGGGAACCTTTGGTTGAACCGATCTACGATTATTGCCTTTGTGGGCAATTCTGGTTGGCTTGGAGCTAAATAAATCTTGCTGGTACTCAAGAGTCAGTTCGTTATACCATTATTAAATTGATTTTTGAATGATGACGGCATCTGCATAGTGATTTTCATCCCCATTATATGCGAAAAGTTTTCAATGGAGTTCAAAACCGGTGAATTTCTAGGATAATCCAGTGTAGGAATTGCGTTTTCAACATAAAATCTATAACCTGCAAAAAATAATAATAAATGTTGCTTTTTTATCGTTAAACAAATTATCGTTAAATCTCTAGGATTTGTTTAAAGACTACAATGAGCATGATTTCGAGCCCATTCTAGCCGGTTTTGCTTCATTTTCCTTTCATTCTCGTTCCCAGAGCCAATTACAGGTCGCATGAACCCCGGATTCTTTGCAAGTTTCTACGTTAAATTCAGTCCGAACATCCACAGAACTTTTAAATCGATTAGCAGTTAATATTCTGATATTTTTTGTATCTTCTCGCAAAGTTGTCTTCCTTTTCGGATCGCTTCCCATTTTGCGTTTCAGTTTACCGTTAAACGATTTTTTTAAACGACTCACACTAAAATAATTGCACCTGACCTCATCAGCAGTGAGCTTCGCTGATAATTTAGGTGTCCCAGACAATGCCACAGTTCGATGTTTCTGTACAATGGTTAATTGCGTTTATTTAATTATTTTCAATAAATTTAAATTTTAGTAAACTTCTATTGTGAATAATTATCTCAAACTGATTAAAAATGTGACAAACATATTTGTATGTAACACTAAAAATAAAATAAGGCTATACTACGAAAAGAGCAAGGTACAATTAGCACATCTTTACCTCAGAAATATTACTGTTGCACATTTCATTCCCGTTACTGTACATATATATGGGTCATTCCAGTATAAAAAAGCCGATTTTTTGTATTTTTCTGATTTATTCATCAGATGTCGAGTTTTTATTATCTCCGAGTGTCCCGTTATTGAACATGCTAGTTTCTGTTCTATAAAACATATATTTGTAAGCTGTCCCATTTTGAAAAGGTCTAGAATTGGTGAGTCATTTTTTTGTGATACTGTGCAGTATTAAATTTAAAATAATGTTATAATGAGATATATGTGGGTTACGAATTTATCCCCTAAGTTCCGCTAGTTACAATAGGAGACAATAGAAAAACATTTTAGTTTTAATAAAATGTGTGTTAGAGTTCGGCATTACTTGATGAGTTTGACGAGGATTCTTCGCTGTGTTAACATTTAAAAATTTATTTTTAAGTTTTGGTTTGGTTTCTGCATATTCTGGTTTGCTTACATGAACGAAATTAATAGATTTTATGGTGCTTTTATCTTTACACCATTTAAAAAATCCTTCTGCAGTATTAAAAAGGTTCTGGTCAATACTTCTCAAGGAAGCTGTTCTAGCAATTCTCTTAATGGTTGGTACCTTCAACACCATCTGATGGTCCCTTTTACACTCACGAGAATCGGAACATGCAAAACATTTTCACAAGTGAGTTTGACAATGTTTTCCAGTTGCTTATGACAATAACCTGACTCTGATACCCTGTGTTTTCTTACAGGTGATCTACCCAATTGTGCACATGATACACTGGTTGTAGATTTTTTTGTGGTGATACTATTCTTTCCGATTGACTTGGACTGCTGTACGACAATGTTGAACAGTGTGTTGCAGCTGGATTTGGCAAAACTACAAGTTCATTTAATTGGTACAATTTAAGGCCGCATTTTCTACAAATTCTTTCATTTATTATATCACGATTTAAAAATGTTTAAGTTTTTTAAAAAACAGCTATAGATTTTTGTCTCAAATTTTTGTGATTTTCTAAATTAATAGGATTGCGGCATCGTGGATTAAACATCTTGGTATTTTGATTTCAATATTTCACTGAACCACTTAGAACTTACAATAATAAATTTATACAAAATATACTTTATATTGCACTTTTAGGGTGGTGGTAAAATTATTCTACTGGTAATTTTTTTGTTACATGGTACCAATAAACAATAGAAGGTAATAAATAGTAGGTAATATATATATATATATATATATATATATATATATATATATATATATATATATATATATATATATATATATATATATATAAAATATATATATATATATATATATATATATATATATATATATATATATATATATATATATATATATATATATATATTCATATAAATTATATTTAAAATTATTTTCGCCATATAGAGCATTCACAATAAGCTTCATTTTCATAAAACTGTATTGGTTCATCTGGAATTTATTAAATGAAACTATTTTGGCAATCGATTATTCGAAGTATCAGTCTGACCTAGTTTAAACCAAGGAAATAGTTTTTTTGCTATCAAAAAAACGTATACAATTTTTTAAGTACATCACAATTGGCTTGAGAATTGGTTAGAATAATTTTTATATGCATCGACTTGTTACCAAATTAATTATTTTTTATCTAAAAGAATATTTTTATCAAGAATAATATTTTTTATCCGAATATTTTAACCGAATGGTATGATTTTGCTTTTTCCAAATTAATTTAGCAAATCAAATCGAAATACGCGAAATTTATGAGAATTAGCTTTACAGTATATATATAGTACACAACATAATTGTTTAAAGCAAAAATTCAACTTTGTGCAAACCGCACATAAAACTATTTTGGTAAATTTATTAAGTTTTTTTTTTATTTTTGCGTTTTCAGGCAAAACTAACCACCAAAATATAAAAACACAGAACTGCAAATGTAAAAATACAAATATTTTACGAATTGCCCTAATTCTCTGCTTTTGTTTAGTAAATCGATTATTTACGAACATGTTTGTAAAATGTTAGCTGTGCGCAACCTTAAGCTTGATATTTATGAATGTGTGTTCTAATTTGAATTCCTATTTTATCAGGTGATAAACTTTAATTGTAACAAACTGTAAGGAATCGAATAAGTTTTAATTTCTTAAAAAATGGAAGCTTCTTAATTATGGAATTGGTCTGTTTCTACCAAATAGTAAATTCAAAATGGGAATTGCAAATTAAAATCAAATACATTACTTTTATGTCTTCTATGGAATTCTATGTCGATCGCGAAACTATTTCGAAATCTGAGAAATTTGCACCTATAACAATAACCGCGAAAAATTAATTCGATTCATTGAAATATCACACATTAAAACTGCACTGATAATTGTTATGTCGATAAACAATAACGAGGCGCTGTCTCATCGACCTTATCTGTGTCAACAACACTAGATGCTTTTGGACCTTGTGTAAATAATGACCTTTGCTGCTTTTGATGAACCTAAGATAACTTTATTTCAGTCATTTGGATCAATCGAAAATAGCTGATCAAGGAGCTTCATTTGTATCTAAAAAGGTGGAGTATTGGTACTACGGCTAACTTGTTAGTTTCAAAATCAGTTTACTAGAGAAACTATTTTCTCAAGTTTAGATCCATCAATTTGGCCGGATAAGGTTCTAAATCGTGGGCTCGAACAGCGTTCTAAAAAATTTCGAACTCCTTCGTCGAACTTAGTTATTATCAAAACTCTAGTGGAATTCGATCTAATCACATGAAGTCTACTTATCGTTGTTGAAAAATTATTATGTCTTCATTTGTATCGCGGAAACATGACTGGCAAGTTTATACAATTCTGCAGAGTATTTTCCTCCGGACTATATTAAACCTTTCAACGCAATCGTTATTCGGATCTTAAATAGACGGCGAGAGGTAATGGACTTCTGGTAGCTGTCTCGAATGGTATGCGAGCGGATATTATTGGCGTAAAGTGTAGTGAGTAGGAGATGTTGGCTACTATATCTGGCTTTATTCCATACGCATCCTCAGCTGATATATAAAGAAAGCCTTTTGCATTTTTTCATGCCATCTAGCAGCTGGAGCTGCTGAATACGATTCAGTGATTGTTTTTGGAGATTTTAATCTGTTGAAAATAAAATAATTTAATGTTGCTGCCATCCATCGAGTACATCGAGTACCGTTGCAGGAATATCTCCGATTTGGTGTTCATGTGATACTTCAAATCTATGATGCTTTATTTAGTTTCTGGCCAATATTAATTGGGAATTTTATAAAACGGGTAATACGCATTTGTTTTATAGTACAGTTATTTCGGCAATTAAACAATTTATTTTTCGTTTGCCTAAAGTTTTGTATGCACTCGAGCCTTAGTTTAACCGTCGTCTGTCAATATTAAAAAATCGAAAATCTAAAGCTTTAAGTTAAGTTTGGCGAGTGAAGAATTTCAATCTAAAATTTTAATTGCAGCAATTTTCAAAAGAGGTTAGAGAACGAATATTGAAAATTGTCGCGGTATTTCTATCTTATCGGATAGTTCTAAATTGCTTCATTCAATGTATCTTTTCAAGATAACAAATAATATATCTTTTCATAAATATAAAATTCCATCTCTGTAAAATTGTGTATTGTTCACAATTTCTTTTACTTCAACATTTGAAGTAATGTTTCGAACTCAAAAAGTTTTTTTAAATGACACTTTATCTGGAGATATTAAGGTTTTGTCTGCGGCGCCACACAATCCGTTTATGCGGATGGTGTAAATAATTACAACCGGAATTAAATAATTGCTGTGAATGATGTAACTCGAATGAGCTTTGTCTTAAGTTATGAACTTTTTTACACGGCGAAATGTTCTTAATGTACATCCCACAAGTTTTCGGATGAAAATGGATTCCCAAATATCAGGAAACTTAAATTAAAAGCGAAAGACAGAGACAAAATATATGCACATTCTTTTTCGATCCAGAGCTCATATTTACCGTTATCCTTTACTGAAAGTGCACTCAGAAAGTTATCGACCGTAAACAGAATTTGAAAGTTGAGATTTTGGCTAAAATCAAAATCAACAATACCATAAGTGGTAAGTAGACCATGTTGCACAGGATTCGAGAAATTAGCTTAGCTAAATACAAGTTAAATTCTCCTAGAGTTATGACCGATTCGAAGTAAGGCAGCTTCATATGAAAAGCTCATACGCCATCAATTAATCAACTGTTCACACTATAAACTTTTCTTTGTGCTTCCTGAACCTAAACCTAATATTATAATTTTTTGAGTCCTAGAGTACAAAATTATTCGGTGCTAATTTAAGCGATTAAGACACTTTTGTGTATGAAAAAATATTTAATTTTCAGTCATGATAAAATTTTTTTAACATTTACCGACATTTGGAAAACGCCAAGTCATTGAGAAGCAAAATTACAATATGATCATAGAAAACGATGATATAGAAAATGTAACCGAAGTAACAAACCAAACCATCAGATTGAGTTTATAGCAAAATGTTTCTTTTTGAACCAAATAATAAAAAACTAGTATTTTTTGACATTTGTGATTTGTGTTAAGTAATTTATAATGTGAAAAGTTCATCGAAGTGTGATTTGGTCATGCGCATAATACTATTTAAATAGAATTGTATCATCTATCGAACCACTACATAGCATAGACACAAAACCAAGCGAAGACACATAACTAAACCTCTACTTGTTAGTTCGTTACCCCTTTTATTATAGTATTTTTTTAAATCTATCTTTGTCTAGCACATTTGTAGTATGCCCACATGATTGGATCAGCTAAAATGGTTTAAATTGGTTTCTTATTTAGGCAGTTATGACGCTATGTGGTGACATTAGTTGTATGTGATGATCCTTTGGTAATTCCTACCAGTTGAAATAAAAATTTATTTTTACGGATTTACTACTAAGATTTACTCAAAAAGTGGCCCTGATGAAAGCGGTGTGGTCCGTTTATAGAATACAGCACACATTTTTCCTGTTTAACGTGCATATTGAGTTATTTACAATTTTTTGCTTATTGCAGCTCAGAATTGGTTCCTATACAAAATTGGTACATAAATTGATCTGCATGTAGATATGTTCTATGAAAATGTTTCAGAATTATTAAAGTAAAGAAATGCGTGGAAGGACAAGTAGAGGATGTTTGGAACAATAAAAAAAGGAAGAGTGAAAAGGCGTCCACTTATTCAAATCAAGTTACAGTCATTTAAAAAGACGGAGAGTGATTTCTAGATTGTAAGTTGTAAAGTTATCGCATCACATAGGCCATGATAATTGCAGACGTAAACCATATGTTTCTGAAAACCATATATATAGTGATGATGTACTAATAGTTGAGGGATGCGCTCTTCAGGCAACGTTAGCTGCCATATAGTGAACAAATGTGGTGACAATTTTCTTTTTATGCAGTTGAGGTTTTTGGTCACTTCAAAGATTTTATCAATTTAGGTTTTTATCCCTGGAACCCTTTCTGCCACAGCAGAACATTGGAATAGTTTGTTTTGGATTGTGGTGCCACTCTACACTTCAAATAAAAAATCGATGTATCTTCTGGTGAGACACTTTTGACACCATAGTGCGATACCATTTGCAGTTTGGCTACCTTCTGAAAAGTGCAGCTTGTTAATATAATAACTGGGTATTCATTTAATAATAAAATGTACTTAGACAATAGACAATTTAAAGACAACGCCTAAACATAACCTTCTTAAAACATCTTGATTTTTGACAGTCGATTTTTGCAACATTTTACCCAACAAACTACTAGTAAAATATACATAAAGAAGATTTACTCACTTGAGTAACGGAAAAGTTAATTATTTGGGTTCGTGCTTAAGTGGAATTTATTAAAGCAAACATATATTTTATTTCTAGAACAACATATGCACAATTTATATTGTACATTTACTAAATGAGCTAAAATTCATGTTGTGCTAAAAATGAAAAATAAAAAAAAATAGTCTGCCATTTTTATTTTGTATACTCGGCACCCAGAACTATTCAACCCAGTTTTATACATACCACCCATAATATTTTCATTGTATGTATATACGGTTGTTGAGAAACTAAAAGTATTTTGTGTACGAGAATGTGAAATAATATAAAAATATTTAACGATAAATTAATTTAAGTTTTTCAATTCGACAAATCGATAAAAATAAATTATTTATAAAGAAACAAAATAAAAAAGGAAATTAAACAACAATTTTATTACCTATATTACCTATCCAGCGATAGACACACACACACATACAAAATATATAGGAAATTTTATTGGCGTAGTGTAAATTTTCCACTTTTTTGTTGTATAAAATTGAAATACGGGTAGGTGATAAATCCGAGAAGAGTAAAATCCTTTTACTATAATTTTTTGGCATAACCAAAAATAAAAATTTATGGAATATATAGCTAAATTTTGTTTCGAAAGTAATTTCCTCATTATCTCTTATTATTATTATTATTATATTTTATTTTTTACTAGGAAAATTTTATTTATTTTATTAGCTATTTTGTATAGTTTAAGAAGGTTAGATTTTTATTTGTGATAAGTAAAAGTTACCAACTTAGTTGTTTGTATTTAGTATTTCGCTTTGATTATATAATTGCCAATTTATATTGAACAAAATGATATACGGGAGATGTTGTGAAATTTTATATAATTAAGTTAAGTGATCACTTTTATTTTAGAGATGGTAATTGAGCTAAACTATAGTAAAAGTTCCAAACCAAAGTTGATGACGAAACTTAAACTTTAAAATAAACAGTAGAACTTACCCTGTCCTACAACCTATTTCAATGTAAAAGCAGACAATAAAGTTTAAAGAAACAATGTCAATCGATCAAAATCAGAAAGCGTAGTTTCAAAAAAAGTAAACTGCTTATCACACAACCCTAGAATACTCCCCCCTATAATGTCTCAAACAGAAGAATTTTTAAATCCATCTTCACATAGGAAACGTTCTATCAAATAGTGGAGGCACAAGAAATACTGTCACAAATTAGTTATCTCATCAATACTTTATGACATAACTGACGGTAGGCCACGTTCTATTGTTCAAATATGCGACGATTACTTCAATGGTCTTCTCGATAGTGGTGCTAATATCAATGTGCTTCGTAAAGGATGCGAAGAGTTTATTCTTAAAAATAATGTACCATTTTGCGAACAACCGTCATTTTTACACACTGCTAGTGGACAGAGAAAACGAGTACTAGGCTTTGTGACTGTACCTATCTCTTTTCATGTAAGAACTAAACAATTTAAATTTACATTAGCACCTGACTTATCAGAGAAATTACTTAGGAATTGATTTTTGGAAACAATTCGGTATAGCTCCAACCATTGTTTCTAAAACCAGTAACAGTTCCCCGTTTGAAACAGTTAAAGTAGAGGTAGATCAGAATTCAAACATGTATGAGTTAAGTGAAAGTCAAAGATCTCAATTAAATGAAGCAACACATCTGAAATTTTGGGTTTGGGAAGTACTTCTAAGACCATTCATGATATCAAATTAGCATAGATACTGCGATTCCAGTGAAACAAAGATTTTATCCTGTTTCACCTGCAGTCCAATCGGATTTGTACGCAGAGATAGACAGAATGCTAGCGCTTGGTGTAATTTAGGAGTCTCTTGAGAGTGAATAGAATTCTCGGGTTAACTTGGTCCGTAAGGCAAATGAAAAAATAAGGTTGTGCTTGGATGCCCGAAAGCTTAACGAGGTTACTCGAAAGGATTCGTATCCTTTACCAAATATCGAAGGTCTGTTGAGCCGCTTGGATCAAACCCGTTACATATCTCTCTCGATAAAGGTTCTAGAGATAAGACGGCGTGCCCAGTCGCCCATTATATCAATTCACTGTCATGCCTTTCGGGCTATGCAACGCTCCCCAATGAATGTGTCGACTAATGGATAAAGTAATCCCATATCACCTCCACGATCGAATCTTTGTATACCTCGACGACCTGCTTATTACATCTGCAATGTGGCAAGAGCACTTATCTCTACTCCAGGAAGTCAGTCGCTTATTAAATGAGGCGGGACTTACAATAAATGTTACCAAAAGCAAATTTGCTCTTAAATCTACTAAATTCATTGGATATATTGTGGGAGAAGGACCACTTCACATCGACCCAGGTAAAATCCAATCCATATCTATAATTACCCTGTTCCCAATAATGTTAAGAAAATACGTCAATATTTAGACGTGACGAGTTATTATCGACGTTTCATTCAAGATTATTCAACACTCGCTACTCCTCTTACTAATCTTCTAAAAAAACAAAAAAAGTTCGAATGGTCACCAGAAGCACAATGCGTCTTTGATAATTTAAAGCGAGCCATGACCACAGCTCCGGTTCTGCGACATGCCGATTTTACAAAGGAGTTTTTCATACAATGCGATGCTAAAGGTAGGAAGCGTTCTAATACAGCACGATGAAAATGTTAACAAGCACCAAATTGCTTTTACCTCGAAAAAACTGAATACCACACAGCAAAAATATAGCGTTACAGAGCTCGAATTTTACGCTGTAGTGCATATTGAGGGTTATACTTTTACGGTAATTACCGATCATGCGGCATTGAAATGGATAATGTCTCAGCGAGACCTAGCTGGCCGTCTAGCTCGTTGGGCACTAAAACTTCAGCCATTCTCTTTTAAAATTATTCATCGCGGTGGTGTTCAAAATAGTGTCGAAGATGCACTCTTAAGAATTAATGCTGACGTCATTATGATGCAAGGTATCTCTGAACTAAAAGCTATAATTTTATCTCTTCACTTCATATCGGTTTATCTAGTGAAAGCTTTAACGATCCTGATTATATCAATATGATTGCAAAATTTTTAGAAAATGATCCCAACTCAACAAATCTAAAGTACGACGACGGTAAATTATTAATTAATTTAAATTCTGGTTACGATTATGATGAAACATTTCCAAGCGCCTGGGGGATGATTGTTCCCTTGGCATGATGATCCTATCTCAGCACATCTTGGGATTGCGAAGACTCTCGAGCGTTTACAACGTCCATTTTATTGGACACGGATGGCGAAAGACGTTAAAACCTACATAAAGAATTGTTTAATTTGCAAGACATTTACACCCGTGACCATTAATGGGCTCCCTTGAAAATCCATTCGGACTATTCCAGTTTCTATATTTGGACTTTTTAGGACCCTACCCACAATCAAAATCAGGTATTTGTTTCATTTTAATTGTTCTCGATAAATTATCTCGCTTTGTTTGTTTACAACCATTAAAGCAGGCTACTGCGCAATCTACAATAAGTTTTCTTGAGAAACTTTTTCTTAGATTTTCCGTACCCCAAACCATCTTGACTGACAATGGACAACAATTTTGTTCTTTAAGTTTTAAAAGTTTTCTAAACAAATTTGGCGTAAACCATGTCCTAACACCTAAATATTCACCGCAGAGTAATGCTTCAGAAAGAGTAAATCGTACACTCCTATCAGCTATTCGATCGTATATAAAAGATGATCAACGTTTATGGGATTTTCATGTGTCGGAATTTGAATCAGCCTTAAATAACGTTAAGCACGGTTGTACCGGATATTCACCCCGCGGTAAAAAGTATACGAATTTACCGATCAAAAACATAAGTTCGGCAACCACACATAGCTGGGTGAAGCTAATATAAAGAGTATATTATGGAATATACTAATTAGAAATACAGCTAACTATAACAACAACAACAATAACAACAGCAGCAGCAACCGAGCGGAATTACCACGTAAAAATAACTTAGTTAATTTTTTATATTAAATTTTTTTGTTCATAGTTAAGATAGGTAAGATAGTTAAGATAGCTAAGATACTTATATCATGAATTATTAAATTTTTAAGTTTTTGCTTTCCTTTTGAATTTGAATTTGAAGTAAATATTCAAAATAGTATGATAAGTAATAGTTTTTTTTTAAATAAGAGGAGTGAGAGGTTCAGAGAAGGAAGACATAGATTGCGTGATAATTTTTTTATTTTTATTTTCTGAAAGTTATATTTTTTATTATTATTGTTTTTTTTTTTTAAATTTAGCTGATATTAAGCCACTGATTTTTCCCCAAAACCCCACCCTACACCGACCTCAGCTAGCAGGTTATTGGCTGCAGGGAAAGCAAGATTAGTGGAATTCTATTAATGGAGGCCAACCAAGTGTTGGTCTCGTTACAAGTTTTTGCTTGATCCTATGATAATATAGATTCATTAAAACAAAGCTGCCGGATCATTAAATTTAAGTACAATATATAACTGGTTCTTCCAAAACATAATTTTGTACAAAGTTCAAATATGTAAATCGGCGTGCGTCTACTTTTTTAAACCACATTGTCAAAGAGGATATTAAATTTAATTTTTGTAATTTTTTGTTGCATTATTTCGAAAATATACCTGTTGCTGCTATTGAAATGTAAAGCCAGTGTATAAAAGCCGGAAAATGAACCGGGCATTTCACAAGCTAATGTTTGCATGATGCTTACAGCTAAGGTACAATCACTGCCTTTATAAACATATTTGTTCAAACATGTTGTATCTAACTACCCAATGAATAACTAATATTTAAAACCATTTATCTGTTTTTTGTAAGAAATTCCATTTTTTAGTTTTTTATATAAGGGTAATCCATTTTTTTTTATACAATGCTGTAGAATTTTCTTTTTCTTATTTTTTGGAAAGCTCTTTGAACATTTCTCTTCCTGCATACACGTTGAACTTGGACTTTCATGCAAGTTTACCTCTGTTATTGGATTTCCTGTAAATGTTATGAAGAAAAATGGTTTCCCAAATTTTATAACGATAGACGTAGCATCTTGAAACAGACGATGCAATCGTGGGTTCCACCAATGGAAGAGGACGACCAAATTATTATTTTTCCAGTATAGTCGTAGCATCACCATCTCCTTCATTATGGGCATCTTGAACTCTTTTTTTAAATTTCTGTTCGTAAATTTGATTAGTTGTTTCATAATATAAATAATTATAGTACTAAACTATCAAGAAAAAAAAACAGTTTACTCATTGATGTTCCAGATGTCGGGTCGATAGAATATCTCAAAATTTAGTATAAATATATGACATATACGCGATTATACATATACAAATATTTTGATTATTTTAGAACGATAACAGTTGCGACATCTAGCTCTAAGTTAAACTTTCCGGGCGGTTGGATGGCGATAATCTATTTGCGAACTGTACGTAAAGGACCAGAGGGAAATAATTAAGCAAGATAAAGTAAATCGTATGATGGACGTATTTCACTTATATCCGCGATAATGGTCCATGTGTAGTTTGCTGTACTAGCCTAAACGTGGTTTAAGAAATTATAGCTTTCACCACTGATTGATAAATCAAATCTGCGAGCTAAATCTACAACAGCTTCCACGATAGCCAAATGTTGCAAGGTGCTCTATAGCCCAATCTGCAAAATTTGTATGTTTCACAGCATCGGTATTTTCAGCAGTACGTTTATAATTTTTTCCGATTGGATTCTTAACATCACAAACAAAACCATTTGATTTGAAGTGTTTAATTAGTAATTTGACAGTATTAATTTGATCAATTTCTATAATCCAGATCACATAGCAATAATTTTTTGAAGAAATGTATGATACTTCATTTAAAAACTTAACAACAATTGGGAATTTTTACTGTTGAAAAATATTTCAATAGGTTGTCCCAGGTTAGAAAATTTGACTACCAAAATAGCAGGTTATGAATTATTTACAGACCTGAACTTAAAAGATGGATTGTACGAAATAGAGCTTGAAAACGATTCGAGAAAGCTGTGTGCATTTAGTACTCCACTTCAAATACATTTCAAAGACTTGGAAAAGATTGTAAGTTGCTGCAACATGGAAAACCATTGAAGATCTTAGCGATTGTTTTTTAACGCATACAATTTCACCACTATATTTGTAGTCGTCAAGTGGATAGTTATTTAAGGGATGAACAGGCTGAAAATTTGAAAGAGTAGTAGCTATTATCCATACAAATATTATATTATCCAAATTCTAAGAATCAATTACATGAACTATATAGTTAGGCTATTTTGGAAATTTATAGCAGACATTTTTTGTGATTAAGGCTTGGTACATTTAGGAGATAGAAAATAAGTTCCAATCGAATTAAGTCAGGAAATGCTACAATAATTCCACAAAATTAATCTGGGAATTATGAAGACCAATCAAACAGGGCGAGAAATATTGTACTGGCCAAATTTAGACACGGACATCGAAGATTATATAAGTAAATGTAGGACGTGTGAAAAGCATCAAAGATCGAACACAAATCAAACATTTATAGCACATGAGATACCGAAATTACCGTTCAAAAAATTACCATGTGATATTATGCAAACCGGAGAAAAAGATTGCTTATTAGTCAAGGCTTATAATAACAAGTGCATGGTATTATAACAAACAACCTGGAGAAATTATAGGGGAGTTCAAACGTATATTTGCTATGCACATTATTCCAACAACTATGACATGTTACAGCATGCCGTTCGCGTCCGGGCAAGCCGAAAGACGTTTTTATGTAGTGACTAGTAAAAAAATCGAAAAAAGACAGACTAGATGTATATTACATTTTATTGAAATTCCGTAACCATCATATGGCAAATTTAGTTTCCACGCCATCACAATTATTACAAAGTCGATGGTTTCTAACACGTTAGAGAATTCCTATAAAATATGAATTACGTCAGCCGAAAA
The DNA here is from genome assembly GCA_963556175.1 of Tipula confusa. Classification (NCBI taxonomy): domain Eukaryota; kingdom Metazoa; phylum Arthropoda; class Insecta; order Diptera; family Tipulidae; genus Tipula; species Tipula confusa. The sequence continues at coordinate 115,711,166 of OY744475.1, forward strand.
TTGAACTGAATGTTGTGGTAAAGCTTTAGAAAAATTAAGAAAGGACATGAAACCTAACTTCAAAATAGAACAGTCGGTGGTGTACAAAAAAGACAAAACTTGGGAACCGGCACAAGTAACGGGTGGTCCATCTAGCGTTTGCAATTCCAATTACTGCCTGTTCAGCTGAGCATCAGCCGTAACTTTTCGTAAACGGTCAATTGGCCATCACTCAGCTGCGGGTGGACTTTGTTGAACTTAGTTTTGTAGGGAGCTGTTAAGACAAAATATTACGACTCATGCTAACTATCCAGCGAGTATCCAAAACTTGAAAGATCAAATCGAAGTTGCCATTGATGAGATAGGAGCCCATACAATCGAAAATGGTCTGTCAAATTGGTTTCAGAGAATGGAGTACTCTATAAAGCCAGCCGTGGAAGTCATTTGAATGAAATTGTGTTCCATACTTAATGGCAATTTTTACTCTTTCTAATAATTACAAACCGCGCCAAATTAAATTGCAATCGTTAAATGGGCTACCCTTTATTAAGGCAAATTTGTTTTGCATACATTTAAGGAGATTTTTTTAGTATAGTAAATAAACCGTTATAGTTTTCAAATTTTTGAAGTGTAGTATAGATCTTGGTTTTAAACAGTAATTTTTGGTATAATCTGTCAAGCTTTTTCGTTTCAGTAATTGTGTATATTGGAATCTGTTCTCTTCTGTTCGATGTTAAATTTGTTTGGCTTTTTTCACAATATTTTTTTTTAATTAAACGTGCATTGTTCCCTAAAAGCACATCTTTGATTTAAATATGAATAGTATATTTTAGGAAATTAAACTAGCGAAACGTTTAGGTATTCATCCCTGGAAAAGACAGCAACAATTACAAACAAAAAATATATAATTAAAAAGATGACTATACTGAGATAGTAAAACACTAACACTAACCAAACTATAAAAAAGTTTAGTAAAGTTTCAACTACACTTTATGAAAAATTGTTTTTCCAAACATCAAGCAACATATACGAATTAGAGTAACCTAAAGTTTAATTAGCAATAATGTATAAAATGTTACAGATCGATCAAATTTTTGCAAGCTAAAAATCTTTTCTTATGCTCATTACATATACAAACATTAGATTAGACATTATAGAAGTTTTTTGACTATTTATTTTTAATTAAACCTTACTAATGGAATCGAAGGAGGTTATTTTGTTTGCCAAACTTACAAGACAATAAATCATATCATGGACACATGTCAATCGAGGTTAAAGTAAATATTCTGTTTATTTTTTGAAAATATTCTTCGAAAATGGGTGGTCACCAAATACTTTTTAAATTCATTTTCTATGTGTTTCTATGATTCCCAATTGTAAACTTTAAAATTATTCCATTTTTTCTATGTAGTATGTTAAAGTTTCCATTAAAATCCAGTCTGTCACCAAAACATGGAAACTGGTGAATAACTTTGCATCAAGGTACCATTCTTAATCCGGAATATCCCAGTTTCTATTGGTTAGGTGAAGTTTAAAGGTATTTATCAATTACATAATACTATCTTTTTCGGCTATATTAACTTTTCTTGGTTTTTCTGAACGATGGTCCAAAAAAATATAAAATGAATCTGATTGAACTAGAGGTTTCCCAAATACGCAATTAAAAAGTTAAAGGCTAAAGTTAAATTTTCTGTCAATTAAACAATTAAGTAATCATTTAACTTTACCATCAAGTGTATATGGAACAGTTCGGTTTAAAACCAAAAGCTCGCAGTTTATGGATATGCTTTTCTGTGTTCAAAGTCCTTTCTTTAGTAGAACTAAAGTTTCTTAAAAGTTTTTTGGTACAAACAATTATGTATATATATATATATATATATATATATATATATATATATATATATATATATATATATATATATATATTATATATATATATATATATATATATATATATATATATATATATATATATATACATAATTTTTTTTTGTATTTATGTATAACGCGCTTGTATTTAAATTATTCATATATGAGAATTCATTCTTTCCAACGAAATATTCCGTTTATTATCAATAAATTTGAGATTATTATTAAGAAAAACGTGCAATTCATTTCGAATAACACAATCATAACAATTTGTTTTAAAAATGAATGAATGAATGAATCGTGAAAACAAATAAAATTGTATTAATCAATTTATTATTTTGAGGAGAAGAGAAATACACAAAGCATTATTTTAAGTATATATTTTTATGTTAAAATTTGCAAATTATGGGAATTTGTATCAGTTAATGTTTTATAAATAAATTCGTTTTGATAGTAAATTTGAATTTTATAAATTTTAAGCTATATCAAAGCCTCGTATATATACAAAGCCGCAATATTTAAAATCGAACTTAAAAAGAGGTGGTAGAAAAACGAAAAAAACTCTGCTTTTCATACAAATCGTATAAAAAAAAGTATTGTCTTTAAAACGTATTTCAAACATGAAAATGGACGTATAAATTAATTTTAAACTCACAGACATCTAAAGTAATAGTTGAATTATAGATGATTAAAAATTCAATCAATAAAATTCGTTTTATATATTTTTAATTAATCTTTTAATATAAGGGTCATAAAAATCCTATATTTACAAACACAACTATAGTCTGTGACGCACAAAACATGAAAATATAAAAAAAATTAAAAATCAGAAATTACAAAAACAAACTCTTTGTGTGTGATCGAAATATCATATGTCGTCGATATTTCATTATTTGGTTTTCTATTGCATTTATACGTATGTATATGTGAAATTTTGGTAAACTATAGTAATAGTAAAAAATTATTGAAAAATTATTAAACTTCTTCCTTACTAAATTTTTTTAATGTGGTAAAAAAAATTATTCTCTGATATGTATTACTTTCCATCCAACTTATTTTTGTTTAATTAGTGATTGTATTTGTACCTACTTGCCAAAGTTTTTCACTATACCGTTTATTTTTATTCTAATTAAGAGATGTATTAGTGTTAATATTGTAACAATTTTTTTTTTAGAAATAGTGTTATGTCAGCGTTTAAGAACTATTACCGATATTCAACCATAAAATATTGGACTTTTGTAGTTGGTTGGTTGGTTGGTTAATAAGGCATTTTGTGAAACTTATGCTATAGAAGAATGAGTCTTAATTTACAGATGGCATAGCAAACTTTCACAAACTAGGGAACGATCAAGGTGCTTGTATACTTCAAAGAAATCGAAACCATAGGGCAACTAATACAACGAATACGTCCAACTTATTTCCTGGGGTAAGGTTTGATGCAACTATGTCATTTCCCCGATGTTATATTCGCAGGCTCTAGACAGTAATTTTAAAATGCACAACTCTTTAAATATTTGATTGTTGTGGAAGGGGACGAACCAACCTTAGCATCATCTTTCCAAGCAACCGTATAATGACTTCTCCCAGTTTATAATTGGGAATTCTATTGTACGCGAAAATGAATACTCATTTGCACCTAGTCATACAATTTTTATTTTTCTATTCAACAACTATAGTGACAGTGATGAGTAACAGTTAACAAACAATACTCAATAGTTTTAATGGCTCGGAACTGGTTTCACCAAACGAACTATTGTATTGGCACTGGTACTTAATCTTTTTCTGAAGGATAAAAGACATTCATAATTTCAAAACTCTTTGGACTTAAATTTAAAGTTATATATGAATATTCCGATATGCGAGATAGCACCAATAGTTTAAACCCTTAATTATGGGGTTTAAAGGGTAAATACTAGTGTTTCTATAACTATACTTTTACATTTAGTATAGAACTTTAGTTTGTTACCAGTAAGGCAGTAAACTTTGTTGAAGAATCGCAATAAAAAAAATGTTATAAAGGTGTTCATAATTTTAAATTGTCTACTTTACCTGCTTAAGGTTCTAAAAATTTGCGAAGTTCCAATTCTGTTCTTTTTTATCATTATCAATTTTGTCAATTTTTTTCAATATAATTTACTGAAAAGGGAACGAAATATTGTATTGCATAATTTTTTAATTTTTTGTAAGCTTTTTAAACAATACAGTAATTTTATTATTTTTTTCAGTGAGTATTGCTCGAGAGGTCTATTTTACAGTTGAACACTTTTATTTTTATTAAATTGTTTGATAATACAGTAAAACAAGCACTTTCCTGAATCAATACGATAAATACTGAACGCAAAAAATTACAGTAGTGACCGCATTAACAAGACTCATCAGCTTAATTTCAATTTTTTCTGGTACAGTTAAATATTTCATCCTAAAGTAGTACTTACAGTTTAAGGTGTACATTAATTTTTTTTCAATTTATAAAGCTATTAAATTCCACTGACGCGTTCGACTTTGAAATTGAATAAAGAGCAGAAACCCGAGTAAAACAAGATGACGCTTTCAAGCGGAATCAACATTACTTAAAAATGATCCATAAAAAAGATTTCACAAAGGAAAATTATGTATTGTACCAGGTGCAACAGATAGAAACCTAATTCAATGATAATTTACTTACTTACTACACTTACTTTAGTAAGTGCCGATCAAAAACTATTGACGGCCATCACCTTGCTTTCTGATAGATTTATCTTTCCGTCTGTGACCACATGTCTGAGATATTCAACTTGTATGAGAAGATCAAAACTGACTAGCAGTACAATCTTTAAATTTTCAATACTGCTCAGTTATTGGTTGCCAAAATAATAATGCCATCCATATTAAGCAACATGATCTATTATAATAATATAATAATATAATAATATAATAATATAATAATATAATAATATAATAATATAATAATATAATAATATAATAATATAATAATATAATAATATAATAATATAATAATATAATAATATAATAATATAATAATATAATAATATAATAATATAATAATATAATAATATAATAATATAATAATATAATAATATAATAATATAATAATATAATAATATAATAATATAATAATATAATAATATAATAATATAATAATATAATAATATAATAATATAATAATATAATAATATAATAATATAATAATATAATAATATAATAATATAATAATATAATAATATAATAATATAATAATATAATAATATAATAATATAATAATATAATAATATAATAATATAATAATATAATAATATAATAATATAATAATATAATAATATAATAATATAATAATATAATAATATAATAATATAATAATATAATAATATAATAATATAATAATATAATAATATAATAATATAATAATATAATAATATAATAATATAATAATATAATAATATAATAATATAATAATATAATAATATAATAATATAATAATATAATAATATAATAATATAATAATATAATAATATAATAATATAATAATATAATAATATAATAATATAATAATATAATAATATAATAATATAATAATATAATAATATAATAATATAATAATATAATAATATAATAATATAATAATATAATAATATAATAATATAATAATATAATAATATAATAATATAATAATATAATAATATAATAATATAATAATATAATAATATAATAATATAATAATATAATAATATAATAATATAATAATATAATAATATAATAATATAATAATATAATAATATAATAATATAATAATATAATAATATAATAATATAATAATATAATAATATAATAATATAATAATATAATAATATAATAATATAATAATATAATAATATAATAATATAATAATATAATAATATAATAATATAATAATATAATAATATAATAATATAATAATATAATAATATAATAATATAATAATATAATAATATAATAATATAATAATATAATAATATAATAATATAATAATATAATAATATAATAATATAATAATATAATAATATAATAATATAATAATATAATAATATAATAATATAATAATATAATAATATAATAATATAATAATATAATAATATAATAATATAATAATATAATAATATTATGAGTACATAATTTTTAAAAAATGTTGGAAAGGTATAGAAAGTTCGGAATAATGATAGTCAAGGTTTTGGATAGGAATTACTTTCTTTCTGATATATATGGTATGGATTTAGAGAGAACCGGATTGCAGAAAAAGTGCTTGTATTTTTTTAAGACTAAACTATTGAGAGCATTAGTATGGTCTAAAAATATCCATTCTTATCATAGACATGACAATGTCATTTAACAGAGTTTAGCCCTTAAAGAAGTTGTACCACGATAGGTTTCGAGATACAATTCTGAAGTGGTTTTCTTCCTATCTGTGTAAGCGGCTGTAATGTGTTAAAGTTAATGAACAATTAAACTATAAGCTATGATTTGAATCAAGTTCCTTGGGATTCCGGTTTAGGACCACTATTTTCTAAGTTTGCATTAATAGAATTTCCAATTAAAAATTTTAATTGGAACGTTAGCACTTTTGCGGATGTTTTACATATGCTATACACTGGGATTTTTGTAAATCCCCAGTAGCCTGGAACACGAATAATCTGCGCATAATCTGCTACTAAGCGAATAAACTAAAATTATACATTTAAAGAAGAACTAGCAGGAGTTGGCTAATGTTCGTTTCCATGAATTTGATTGCAAACAAAAATAGTACCTATACATCTACTGCAGCAGCTTTCGAATACGGGTGGATGATTGAACTATATTTACTTGTTGTTTACAACAAGTAAATATAGTTCTTCTTGAAATGTTCAATTTTGCATTGGATGACTTATTTCTTCATTATGGTTTATCGTGATGGAGCACCAGATTCCAGTTCGATTTGCATTTTGCATATGTCGTTGATTTTAATAAATATCTGGGTCATGGGAACAAAACGTCTTAGATTATTCTTCGTAGTTTTTACAACTTAGATTTTTAAGAATAAAACACTTAATTAATTAAAACATTATTTATTAATTTATATAAAAACTTATAAAGATACTTATATAATTAAGATTAAGATTTAAATTTATTAAATGTGCACAAAAATATTAATTTAACAATGGGTTGTAGAATGTAGACTTGTAGATTCAACGAATACTTTATGGAGACTAAAAATAAAACGAAGTAATTTAAAAGAGAAACGAAATGTTAAGAATAAGGGGAAAAATATACGTTCGTGTCATAAAACGAATAAGAATTAAGAAAAGAATAGGATTATATTTAAAATTAACTAAATTTGAATTTTACAAATATTTTATAATATTTTTAAGTGTTGTTTCGTACGTAGCAGCAAACGTAATGATAATAAATAAATTTTTGCGACAAATGTTCGGTAAAGTAAATGTTATTCGGGTCGAGTTTCACGCTGTATAACCCAAAGTCAAAACGTATAGCAAAATATATTTACCATGGAATATCATGACCTTAAACATTGCAAAAAGGTCCTGCGAGGCTCGAGAGCTCTTTCATCATTTGGTTCGCTCGGATTCTCAAAAACTTCTTCAACTTGCTTAAACTAGAATGAATCGTTGATACATAATGTACATTACAAAATATGTTGGTATTACTTTTACTTAAAAAAAACATTTTTACTTCCAGAGAAATTAGGAAAATTGCCGGCCATCGTCTTTTATTTTCCCGAATGTAAATGCGATTACATCCTGTTCTCCAATACATGCTAAATTACCTCTTATAATAAACGGTATAATTAGCTATAGGGTCAACTAGTTTAGTTGAATGTGACGCACAGATACAGACTTTACTAGTGACATCTGTTAACATATTGCTTAAGCAAATAGTATATTAAGTAGCTTGGTTTAAAAAGCCTTTTGATGGGAAATTATATTAAAGAAAACGATTTGAAATTAATTTTAAGCTAGGGGTCAGCCGTCTTAGTAGATTGTTCATATTTTGTAAACAAATTTGGTTCAAAGACAAAAATTCAATTGCTTCGTCGCAAAGTTTTCTTTTAAGTTTGAAAAAATAACGATGTTTGAATCTAATTATATTGGAACTGCTCAATGTCTTCAGTTGATCAGGATAATATTTTGAAAATGTCTACTATGAGAAAGATACCATTCTACGATATATAAAATTTGGCAAATATTAAACATATTGTTCTATACGCAGATTCAAAATTATATTTTTTTTAATCAAGTTTTACTGCCCTTTGGGAGATAAGCCAAAATACTGTTTATTATTTTAACAGAAAATCTATTGCAACTATATTTTTATTTGGAACATTAAATTTTCGATAACGTTCAAACAATTTTTAAATATTTTTTAACTATAAACATTCTCCCAAAATTAAAAAAAAAAGTTATAAATAAAGGAAATGATTTAAAAACCATTAAGTCTAGACGAGTTCTCTAATAAAAAAAATTCAAACTAAGGATGCTAAAATCACTAAGAAATAAAAATAATAAACTTAAATTTATTGCCGTGCACATTTAAATGAAAATAATAAATTAGGAATTGGGAATGGCTGTAGTAAAGTATATACCTATGTATATATAAATATGAATATAAATATATATATATATATATATATATATATATATATATATATATATATATATATATATAAACTCTACAAACTATGTATATATTACGTTAATATTTTAGATTAAAATGATAAACGATTTCAACATTCATCATAACAAATTTGACTTTTCCATTTATAGAATATAAATGTGATTCATAAAATACCAACTAACCAACATTTATATTTAAATCAAGCTACCCAAACTACTCGCATGAAGTGTATCTAAACTTACCGAAAGCACAAAAAAATAAATTTAATTTGGTTTTATGTAAATTTTATTGCTTTTGAAAGATAAGAGATTATCTTTTATGGCCAAATGTCTTGAAATATGAAAACTCATAGCACATTTTATTTTAGTAAAATTAAATGGATCGGTAAATTCTAAATGAAATCTATCTAAATGATAGACGCATTTTGTTTTGTTATTTAACATTATGATGGGCTTTCAAGCGAACTTTTCTAGCTTTAGTTGTCTATACATTTAGACACATTAAAATTCGCTTACGATTTTAATCTTTATATAATACATTTATATTATATTATATATATATATATATATATATATATATATATATATATATATATATATATATATATATATATATATATATATATATATATATATATATACATCTACTAAATTTTTTATGTATGTATATGATGGGTTCATATGAAATAATATAGTATTCCGAATATGCGCGGTATTTAGCTTAGGCGTATATAACATGATAACCAAAAAAAAATGTATACATTTTCCGTTAAACTATTCCTAATCCAGCAAAAAACCAAACCCAACCAAACATACATCAACCAAAAGATGATTATCATAAATTGAAATTTCCTTCGAACAAATTTTTTTGTGTTGCGGTATATTTTTTAAATTATCACACTTTATCGATTTGTTTTCGATATATGTATTATATTACATACACATACGCGCGAACACACACACACACGTTTATAAGATAGTATAGCAATTTATCTCATTTATATAAAAGAAAAGATACCGAATCTATATACAATATTAACAACAATAACAAATAAAAAATAGCACAAGACTGCCACCGAGTACACATATCACTGTTGATAATTTAACTTGTTTCCTCCTACCAGACTCCCTGTATCTCCTAAAAATACCATATCATTCTTCTCGAAATCAAATTAATCCATTAACGAGTTTTTATAGTATATGACACACAGAAGCAGAAATAAAAAAATTCATTTCACTAATGAAATTGAATACAAATTTTCTTCACTCGCTCACATATAACACAACAACAAAAAAAAATATTCTTAAATTGATACATCATCTTCATCATCATGATTATCAAAAAAAAATTTGTTATTATTTTGGATACATACATGGATATGAAATTCCTAAATATTTTATAAGTTACAAAGCATATATCATCCATACATATATACATACATTTTAAGCATATACTTCGGAAACAGTTTGACATTTTTTTATTCTGCATACTAAATATTAATTAAAATTGTTTTGTTTTGTTTTTTTTTTGTTCCAAATTACTCGATTAACAGAGCTTTCACATGCGCAAGTTTACTAATTAATTCAATCAATGATACTAATGTTATTTCGAGTTACGAATCATAAATTTTGAAGTATTAATTGAATTATAAAATTGACTAGCTAAAAAAAGTATGAAAAGCTTTCGCAAGCAGCTTATAAGCCTTGTTTGAATTTAATCACATTTAGCTAATTAAATGATAAATTAATTAATCGTAAATGTGACTGTACAAAATTTTGCCTAATATATATGTAAAAGCTTTTAGGCCAAATTTTATAAATTCTGTCTGATTTTTTATACTTCATACCTTATCTTATAACCCTTTAACTAAAAAAATGTATGTAAAGCTTTTTGTAATTATAAAAACACTTTCCCAAACTTTTTACTAGTCATTTATTTTAATCAACTCTTAATTTGGGATTCCCTTATAAATGTAGAATTAAAAAAAATTGTTAAGCTTTTATATGTAGATTGCTTCTTTTCTTGAGAAACGTTTGCATATGTGTATATATAGATGTATGTACACGTCCGCCCACCCACAAACTCATGTATGTGGCTAGAACGATCTGATTACCGGAACCGTGGACCGCCACTTTCTAAGATCAGGATATTTCCTTAAAATTATAAATTAATAAAAAATAAGATTTAAAGATTTTATTCCACTTAAGTCTACAGCCTCTTAAGACTACCACCAATGACTGCAAAACAGGGTTAACATTTATTTATTAAGGACGAGCACTATAGGTCGCATTTTCAGTATTAATCTTTTTTTCTTCGACACCAATATCAATGTTTCTTCTATACAGAATTATTTGGTTACCCGTTGTAAAAGGCTGTTTCCATTCAACATCTTACATTGGTATGTTCTTTTACCCAAAATTTTAATAATGGTAGCCTGCATCCAACCTTTTTTATTTATGTTCGCATTGTAATCCCTAATCAGCATTGAATCACCTACAGCAAAAATCACGATACGGCCACCGCAAAAATGTTTTTAATTGTTTTTTATTTTCCTACCAATATTTTCACAAACCTTATCGTTCGATTTACTCCTGTTTCTATTGAAATATATTTAATTCCATTCCTGTTAGGTAACTCTTGAAATTTTTCATATTGGAACTTGTACTACAATCGGTTGCAATTGTATCTAGCAACCCAAGCCGTACGAATGTTTCTCTTAATTTTGAAATTGTACTGATGAAATTGTTGTAAGAATCTGTCATTATTAAATAATAACTGCTATCCATCCGAATTTTTTTTTAATTTTTTTTTATTTTAATTTTTTTATTTTTTATTATGTAAGTTATTTTAGTTGGCCGGAGCATTCCTGCTCATATCACCAATTTTTTTTTTGACATACATTTTACCTTCTGCGCATTGCATAGCTTCATGTCACCCTGTACTACGATGACATGGAAGATGGATCGGCCCATGAGTTCTGCACACCAATAGGAGATCATAAGTGTGTTTATCAATATCACCGATCGCAATCTTTGTGAGAAAATTTCTCTTTTGCATCCTGTCCCTGTTGAGGTTCGAACACGGTACCTCCCACTCCAAGTGGCACAGCGCTAACCACTGAGCCACTCGCTCGGTGAACCATCCGACTTGAATAATTAACGTGAACTCTAGAACAAAATTTAGTTGTATTTCCCTATGGAATTAAAATACACTTTCAAGGATCTGGTCGAATGGACAAACCGTTCTTGCACGAATCTTGATTGTTTCTTCGGCAATGTGGCTAAAATTAATATCAATATTTCTTTGCCCAATGAAGTTTACGTAATTTTCTCCCACGAATTTCGACTCAGCAACATCATTCACAGGTAGCCGTGAACAAAAATCAGCCTCGTTTTTACAACACTTAACATATTCTTACCTTACCAATGATAAGGTAATATATCATTTTGAAATACAGCTGGCCGCAATTCTTGGAAATCAACATATCTCGATACTAATATTCTAATAATGGTTTATGATCTGTCCTTATCAAGAATATCTTCCACTCATTTGCAACAATCGGCGTTATCACTCCTATCCGTTCCAACCGCCTAAGTTCAGTTTCCACACTTTCTTTGAACGCATGTGGAATTTGACGTAGTTTAACAAACTTTGGTGTGACGTTTGTTTGTTTGTTTGTGTTTGAACCCTGCAATCTTTTTCTGGGACTGAAGCTCTCCCAACTCTTTCGCGGTTAATTATGAACGTCCTACCTTACGCCACCACCAGCCAAATCCAGGACGCACGAATACAGGTTCGATTTTAAATCCATCTGCACATTGCATTGCTCCAGCCTGGACTGACTTGGACGATAGATCGGCCCATGGATTCTGCACTCCAACAAGGGGTTATAGTTGTGTTCATCGTCATCACTGATCTTAATCAGGTTATGAAAAGTGCTTAAATTTGCCTAATTTACCGTCAAAAAAATCTCCAACCTTGATAACAAATGTTCTAATGATGACTAGGAGTCAATCTGATTTATACAGGTAATAAAGGTCCTGCTTTACCACACTTTCTGCAAGTTGCCTTAATATACATTTTTGGATTCGTTATTTTTATAACCACAACGGGAGCATTTTGTCTGTGTTTTATTTTCTGCAAGTTTCCCTTCTTGATTTTTGTTAACTTCTGTATCATTGTAGTAATTTTTTGTCACTTTTTATTTACATTAACCCTACTTTCTCGCGATATCTCATATTTTATTGCAACGTTTATTACCTTTCCCAAACTAAAGTCGTTCACAGATTCCTCAAACAATTTCCCGTGACTGTTTCGCCGTCTTCCATTGTTGCGTTTTTTCTCCATTGCTGACACAACTCGTCGTATGTCTTCTTTCTGCTACGCCGGTTAAACCTAATTGGCGTAGCCAAATCTTATACTAACTTAAAACTTTTGGCCCCATATAGTTTAATAACAAAATCTTTTTTTTATCTGCCTCATTGACCTCATTAGCATCGAAAATATCTCTAATCGATACTGATATAATGGCTATTCGTCATTTTCACAAGTAAATTTAGGAAAATGCACTGATATCGCCATTTTGCAAAAAACAAATGATAATTTTTTTTATAATCTCACAAAAAATACTTTGTTTTTGATTTTGATGTTGGTGAGTTTTACTATTTTTATTTCAGATGTATCACTTATATATATATATATATATATATATATATATATATATATATGTAGTTTGTAGTATTCAACTCAATCCAACATATACCACGATATCTAAAAATGTATCTTCAGGCCGTAAGCTGTAATAAATTTATTTTAGTTATCATCTGAACATTTAAAAACCCACCAACACTCAATACACAAGAAAATTAAATTTATATAAAGTACAGACTCAAAAAAATTATTTAACACCAAAATCAAATAAAATAATCGTTAAACTGACAAACTACATCATTGTAATTACAAACAAATCCATTTAATTTTATAATACTCACAAAACTTCCACAAAAGCCAATCTTCTTTTTTATTCAAATGATTTAACAATACCCTTGATGTAGTTTGAAGGTTTTGTGTGATCTCAAGATGGCTGAATCATCCGAAAATGTTTGTGTGATAGCTTTTTTGGTAACAGATCAGTCGGTTGAGTAAATAACAAGTATAAAGTTTGGTCAAATACGCTTCTTTGTGGACAACAGTCAAACAACTCAAACAATTTTGAGATTGTAGGTAGCATGCTTATTGGACAATATGACGAATTATATGTTTTATTTTTTTCGGGCTTGAGAATCATTGAGATCAAGAATATTTTCAAATTTCGGGGAATATATACATGGTTCACATGATTGCTTTGAAGGTGAATGTTATCAGTTGTATGCAACTGTCTGGTAATTATCTTACCATTTAAACAATCAAATAAATACTGATCTTTATACCTCGTAAGCAAATACCTCGCCCAATTCCCAATTGGTAGTGTAATTTAATTATAAGAATTTGTTGGTCTTTTGAAAATGTTTAATAATTTAATATTGCCTTCCACAAAGAGTATTCAATTTTCCCTGTTGCCATGAGTTCACTCAATTAGTTTTCGATTTAGTTTCCATTTGAGTATAGGTGAATTTGTATGTTCTACTGAATTTTGTATAAATCCTGGATTTACTCCTAATAGTATGGTAGGGAGTTTATTATAGCTAATTCAGACATATTGAGAACGAGAGTAGTCTTTTCTGCTGCAGACTTCAGAATGTATGTTACCTGTTCTACTGCTGTGTCGATATCTGTTGACGTTTGAAGGAAGATATCGATTAAACAATTTTGTTCGTCTGAAGTCAGCTATAGTTGCCTTACTTTTCGCAGGAAATAGAATCCATGGCTGGAGTCGAGGCTTGAGTTGCCAAAAAAGTTTCACATCTCACATGTGTACTAACTAATGCGTTCTAAAATTATTCGTTGAAGACTGTTATGTTAGCCTTGGCCGTGCATACAGTAAATGTCAAGTTTAATTTCTTATTAAAAAAAAAAAAATGTAACCCTTTTCCTGTTGAATTTGTGATTTGATTGATTGAAATAAAAAAACCGAGGGAGTGGAAGAAATGTTAGTGATGACAGAAGTGGTTCGATTTCCCGGCCAATGTTTAATTATTATTAGCACAAGGCAATCACAATTTTTCTAAACTGCTCTGCATTCTGACGTCTCTTATCAGCAACTTCAGTGTGTCACCTTTCAACTGTAATCTATAAAGGTTCCCTAAGAACAAAATCTATTGATGAACTAAATTCCAAACCTTAGGCTGTAACAGATGGCATTAGTTTTCACCTGTAAATTACAAACTTATTATTTCACCTTCAAGCTGCTAAAATTTATTAAGTGTACTATTGATAATTTTACAAAACCTTAAAATTAATACAAATTAGATTTAAAATAAAATTGATTAAACATTACAAATCAAATAAATTAACCGTTAAATGACAAATTCTTCCCCTTTTCCTGTTGAATTTGTGATAAGATAAAACTCTATATAATAATATATCGATTTCCTAGTTATCTGAATTATGTTTTTCTTAATTTCGGTTGACAATAATGAGATGATTTCATTTTGAATTATTGTCCTAAGTCAGTAGGTGCATTATGTTCTAGATCGGCTTGTTTTTATACATTTGTGTTGGTTATGATTGGCCAACAAGCCTTGGTCACTGAAACCCTTATTGTCAATGATATTATTTAATTTATTTACACGTATACATAAATATATTGATAATTGACAAAAGACCATCATCGTCTATTAATTGCATTGTTCAATTTCTACAACATATAAAATCATAGTGACAGTTCCATAAAATTTTTTGATGAAATGTCAAAATTTAGCTTACATTTATCATTTTTGCAGATAAAACCACAGTGTAAACTATGTAAACTTTAAACAGAGGCATCTAAATTCTAATACGATAAACACCAATTTGGCATGCTAAACTGCCGAAACGAAAAACGAAATTCAAAGGTGAAATTCAAATTTTTGTTTTCACTTGTGTCATTTTATGTATTTACTAGGCATTTTCCTCAGTCCACTGGAATTTTTCGTTGTTCAATACTTTTAGAAGAAACTCATAAGTGGTTCGAAAGCTCATTAATACTGAATGAATGGTTTAGAAATTTTTCTAGAAGAAAGATAATCGCCCATTGCTATCTTGCGCGACCACAGTATTTCTGGGTAGGATTATTACTTCATTTTACTATTCCTTTTCACTGGAAATTGTCAGCTTTATTTCTTTTTATTTAATTTGTGGTATAGTTTTTAAAGTTCGTCATAAAAACGTAATTCAATAATTTAATAATTTAATAGTTTCAAATTCTTTTGCTTAAAGTTTTTTAATTTATCAATTTTCCTTAAATACAACAGGACTATTGTGAATGGATTTATTACTGACTAGACCGAAATATAGAAAAGCATACAAATTCCGCAACTGTCTAAACAACAAATATTTGAATCGACCGAACATTTATAACAAAAGGCTAGAAAATTCAAAAGAAACTTGCAAAAGCTCTGGAATAATTTTCTTAAGTATAATTTTGACGTTGATAATTAAAGTTATCAATAAAAAATTTACCAACAATTGTTTTTATGCTTAAAAAAGCAGTACTTTAACTTTTTTTAAGCTTGTCATAGACGTTTCACACAATTTACTAACTTAAGCATTTTTGTTGTTGTAGTTTAAGCAGTCAGAAGCAGAAAAGCTTGTTAAAAAAGTGAGTAGCAAAAATCAGAGAAAATCTATTTGTCCAAATAATAACAATACCGAGTTTCCATTGCAATAATATTTGTTTTTAATTTTACCATAAACTTAAAAAAATTTATTTAAAAAAATTATATCAAAAAATTTCAATATTGCAAGTTTTCCATTTTTAATATATTTTTCTGATTCAAGATTTCGAGTGCTTACGTAAAATTAATTTAATGTTAAATAGCTTTTATATACTGTAAAAAATTATGCAAAATCACTTAGAAATATATGAACACAGCTTTTTGTTAATTTTTTTTACACTAAACTTGCTGTGTTAAATCATTTAAAACTTGAAAGTTTTTGAATTTTTTTCGTTTTATATAACATAAATCACATAGCCAATTAAATAAAATAGTTTTTAATTAAACTACTTGCTTTACAATGGCTGGTTATAAAAAACCATTTCTGGCCAGTCACATTTTGAATTAAAATTTTACACACTTCAAAATGTCATTGATATAGGCATCACACATATAAACAAGAAATAAAAGTTTAAAGCTTCTACTTCAACTTTGAAAGCTTGTTTTACACGATGTCTCTGTTATGTATAGTGCTACAAATAAAAATGTGCGGTAACAATATGTATATAGTTTACAAAATATTTCATATTATATTGAACAAATATTTGCCAACTAAAAATAAAAGCTTTCGAGTACTGAACGAAACAAATAAAAAAGTCAAATTTATTTCGAAACTATGTTTGAATAACAAAAATTTATTAAATAAATATAATTGTCGAAAACAAAGAGGAGTTGAAAGCTTAACATGTTATAATAAATTATATGTTTTATAATAAACTTTAAAGCTTTATCGACCAACAACGTGCTTATAACCTTTACATTAAATATTGATAATATTTTACATTCACAAATGAAAAAATAAATTGATGGCGCGTCATACATTTTAAGTCATCGATCTCTCATTTTTTTCGCTGCTAAATATTTTTATACCCAAGTGGATACATTTTTTTATAAGACGTATTAAATAAATTAATATTATTGAAATAATAATTATGCTAGGGATTCATAAAATCGAATGTTTATGATATAGATATATGCTATTAATTATACATATATATAGTGTATCTTAAAGACACAGATCATAACATAAATCCTTTTTGAAGTTTTATTTTGTTCTATATAAAAACACAATGGAAAGACTGGTTACGACCCACTTCATTAGTGTATTTGTAACGGTTATATTCAGAAAAAATATACGGAAAATCAATAAAATTTATATATATACATTTTTCTTCTATATACTTATTATTATCATTATTATTATTATTTTTCATATTAATCAATTTTCCTATTATGGTTTTTTGATATTTTCACCGACAGTACCACCATCGTATCGCGATTTAGAAATAGACGAACGACGAAATCGAAAACAAAATGTACACACAAACATAAGAATGGAAATTGTGATTTATTACAGGATTTCAGTTGTTCATGTTTTTCTTCTTGTTCGACAGTTCGTACGTATTCTTGAGGTTCATATAAAAGTGAAAAATTAAACTGTTTTTCACAAGTTTTCCTATTTCATTTCTATACTTGTCGCTTATTATAGTTTCGCATCGATAAATCGATTTATATATATATATATATATATATATATATATATATATATATATATATATATATATATATATATATATATATATATATATATATATGTATATATATATATATATATATATATATATATATATATATATATATATATATATATATATATATATAAATTCCACGCCGCAATTATTTGTACTTCATGAAGATTTTATATGAGTTCAAAACCAACACTATTGTATAATTATACAAACCATGAAGCTTGGCTAAATAAAACATATTATGACTACTAATTGGCTATGTGTTAGTGAATTTGACTACAATCAAAATCGAAACAAAAAATTATATTTCGCGCCGTCCATACTCCTCTAAATTCAAAGTATATAACATTTCTACAAAAAAAAACGAAACAAAAATTATATTTTGCACTGTCCATTCTGCTCTAAATTCATAGTATATAGCAGTGATGGAAAATGTATTTTTTGAATTGTACTGAAAACTAAAACGATATTGTACTTTATTGAGTTTAATTGTACTTGTTTTTTTTAAACTTTTTTATTTAAAAATAAGCCTGCAAAAATAAATCGTTCAGTTGAAAATGTTTTTAAAATAATCATTAAAGTGTAGAATTGAAATATATTAGATAGATATTAAATAGGTAAATAGATAGATATATACAAAATATACTTGAAGCAGGGTTTCGAAACGAACCATAACCTATTCTGGGTTCAATGGTTTTTTCATAATTTTTTAACAAGGATCTAAATCTAATCCAAATGAAAATTCGAGTTCAAGTTCAAGTTCATTTTTCTTTTCAAAAACAACAATATATATAAAATCATTACAAATCATGTTTTTTGAAAATTCTCCAGTTCATCGGATGATGAAAATGAGCGGTGTTGGAAGATATCTTAAAGACCAAAAAAATAGTTTGATCACAGCTAAAATAGAGCGGATAAAATGATAACGCCAACTGTATATCAAATTTTTCTCAGGGTTCCAAAGGAAAAAATGTTTTGGAGTTCTGGGAAAACCATAAATTGGATATCCCATTATTATACGAAGTTATTCAAATTGTGCTTGCTGTTCAGCAAGACAGGTCAGTGTGAAGCTATCTTTTTCTGCCTTTATTTAAAAATGTGAATAAAAAACATTTTATTCGCATTTTTAAATGAATTATTTTATAATAATAAAAAAAAAATTGATTTTTTTTTCAAACCGAACTGGAACCCGAACCTGATCCCAAACCCAATATTTTCTTGTAGCCTTAATCCGAACCCGAAATTGTCGGGATTTGACACCCTTATTTGTAAATATATGTATTATAAACAATTTATTTTATCTAACTTAAAAAAAAATATACAAAATTATACAAAAATAAATATTTCAGGCCAAGGACCTGGAAAAATTATTAAAAGGTACAAATAAACTCATAAAATTGTAATTCAATATTTCACATAATAGAAAATAAATCAAAATCACATTTGTTAAGTATTTATCACAACTATTCTAACAGTTCGTCGGATTCGTAGGACATTCTGTACATTTGTTTTACTTTCATTGTAAGTATTTTTAAAAAGAAAAGTTACCCAAATAACCTACTTATTTGTTCAGCAATCAAATTCAGCTAAAAACGAATAAGTAAAATTGTTGAATGTTTAAAGGGATGAAGTAAAAAAGAAATACTTATACATTTTTTGCACTCCAAATTCAACTTTTTACAAATCAAATTCATCCTTCCTGAAATCATATTTAACCGTACACGATATAAAACCAAAATTTTTTCAAAATTCCGAACTTTATCCATAACAAATGATTGGTTGGTGCTTGATAATGCAAGAATTCATCAGCTTGTGTATCAGTCACGCTATCATTTAGATTTTCTCTCACCTTACATGCCCATGCTCAATCCGATCGAAAAAATATTTTCAAAAACTTAACTTAGCGCACGAAATTTTACACAATTCAATTTTTCAATCTAATGTAATGTTTGGCCTGCGGCCGTCATCGATAATTTCACCGACTTATCCAAGTAATAACTGTTCCAGTCGGTGGATGTTATGGTTTCAATGGATTGCTGAACAATATTCCATAATTTACCATTATTTTGCTCGGAAAGCAAATTTCGAGTGCTAAGTTTAGTTTTTGAAAATATTTTTTTGATTGGATTGAGCATGCATGGGCGAGTAAGGCTAGAGAAAATCTAAATGGAAAAAATATGAGCATTTATATCGTTTATATGTCGGTTTAATTAGTGTTATATCGTCTACGGTTGAATTTGATTTGCAAATGGATGATGAATCTGATTTGTAAAAGGTTGAATTTGGAGTGCAAATCCTATAAAATCTGTCAGATTGTACTAAATTCCGTTGTAATGTAAAAAGTACAATTGTACCGTAAATTTCAACACTAGTATATAGTATAGTATATAATGAAGTATATAATAATAACAATACTTCTCTCTCTCTCGTTAAACAATAAATTTGTTTTTTGCTTTGTCATAAAGAGTGCAACATACTGTTGTTCAATCATTCGTATTCATTTTTTATTTACATTAAAGCATATAATAAAAATATATACTAATTATACTACGTCACAACACTAATACTTAGGTATAGTAGTCACTTTTTGGCATAAGTATCGCAACTTCATGGCTTGTATATACATTTGTGTTGGTTTTGATGAGTTACATAAAAACTAAGAAATTGGATTTAAAATTAAATTTAACAAAAATAATTCATTTGTTATTTTATTCTATATTTATTGCTAATTTATATAAAAAATTAAAATTAAAAATAAATTGTTTGAACCTCTCTTTTTTGTTCCAAAATTATTTATACCCTTCCAAAAAAGTCTCTCGTGACGAGATTTCTTTATTTTTTTTTTTTTTTTTGCATAATATTTCACAAATATTGCAGTAGTCTATTTAGTTATAATTGTACACTTCAATAGTCCAATTCATATTTAAAAAATGGCATAAAACGAGAAAATTTATTTATTGGAAGTGCAAGCCATCATTTTTGCTGGGTATTTCGCCGAAATATTGATTAAAAACTAAAAATTCAATACTCTACCAAATCAAAAACGCAAATTTGCAAAAAATAATTGAAAATGATGATGAAATCATTGCAATGATTTGATTAATGCAGTTAGGTTTAACACGGGTAAATTTTCCTACATCGAACCAGAAATGATCCAGTATCTCTATCTGAGGTTGTACAAAAGCGCTTAAGGGGCAGCATTTAATAATGCATTATGTGCTTCCCGAGCTATTAAAATGGTAAAATGATGTCTTGCTAGGAGTAAAATCGGATATTTTTGATCGGGTGGCAGTTCTGAATTTTGTAATCGACCTCCAACATAAGAAATGCGCTAGAGATTTTAATGAACTTTTATGATTTACATATTTATTGTTTCGTAAGGATGTAATTTCGTCAGCAAATTGTTCTTGCTGCACGATTTTCAAAATGGCTTTAAGAGCAGTGGTGGTTTCGTTCGAGGTTAATTCGTCAATTGTTCAAAGATTTGACTGTTTGGATTTGCAATTATTGTAAAATCGAAATAGATGTGCCGTCACATGAATTATTTTTTTAGACGAGGAACATTTTTGAATTTTATTGCTACGTTCTTGCCTTGTCACTTACGGTTCGTATCTCTGGATTGTGAATAACTACTCGAATACCACTGTCCACTATCAAATTTCACAAAACTACACAAGTCCCACTTTAAACACTGTTCACTTTCACAGACAATAATTTCCTCAATAAAACACAATTATTCACCACTTAGTACTTTTACCAATTCTTTATTTCACAAAAATCACTTAGTACTGTTAACTTTATTTAACAACAAAAATCATTTTCTATTACTTTTTATTTTAACCGCTTGTTATCGCTTTTGTATTTCAAGTACAACTATTTTTCGCATACAACATCGATTCGCTTATATACAAATTAAAAATATCTCAAACTTTCTACTCCTATCGAGATGTCACTACTACATTTCATTTGCTCTATTTTTAGTACGACCAGTACTATCGATACTTAATAGATGTCTCTAGGGTTAAGTCTAGAGAAATCTTCATTAATTTGAACTTGTGATATCGCACGCTAGGTGGTACCGTAACAATATTAAATTCCGTTGACAGAGTCGCAGTACAAGTTTGATTCGCCTTTCGAAGATCTCAGTTAATAAGTTCCATGCTTAATGATTTATTCTCGCTTCGGGGCCATTTTGATTTGTCGGCAAGTAGGTAGTCTGGACCATTCCACCAATTGGTGGCGTTTTTGAAATCATTGGGATATAACCCTCTTGATACATGATCAGCAGGATTCATTGACGTATAGGAACATAATTCCAGCTGCTAATTGGAGGTAATTCCTGAATTTGTGAAATTCTCTTAGCAACAAACGTTGTATACGTATTGAAGGTAATTTATGAGTAATTTGAGCTAGAAGCAAAGCTACACAAAGTTCCAAACGGAGAATCGTTTGCTTCTTCAAGGGAGGGACTCTTGATTTGGTGCAAACTAAACTAATTTGAAGATTTTTGGAAAAATACACAGCCAAAGCCAGCTTTGCTCGCATCTCGAAAACCATGCAACTCAATTGTATTGGGTTGATGGAATGCATCGAGGAACCGAAATTTTGTTGAGCTTAATTAGTTGTTCTTTAAATTCACACCATTTTTTAATAAATGAGTCTGGAAGTTGACTATCCCAATTGAGGTTTGGTATAGTCTATGACTTTTGCATGAAGAGTTTAGCTTAGCGAAGTATCGGTGCACATAATCGAAGCTGATCGAATAACTGGCTTATATCAGACAAGATACTTCTTTTTGTCTTACTTGGATTGTTACTCCTAAATTTTTCGAATGACAGCTCCAGACTGTCGGAATTTGTTTTCCACAACAGACCTAATATGAGAGATGGATTATTATCATTTAAACTGCAATCCGCAAGGTCAATGCTATTTGAGGCAAACTTTCTGAAATCGAAGCCACCACGCTTTAATAAATCAATCAAATCCATTTTTAATGACAGCGCGACTTAAACATTATCAGCACCAGATAAGATGTTGTCGACGTCAAAATCATCTGTTTATGTTTTCGATGCTTCAGGAAAGGAGGTTTCATTACAGGCGAGCTAATTTAAAGTTCTAGTCGCGAGATACGGAGCGCTTACAGTTGCGTACGTAACAGTACAAAGTTACTAAGCAACATCGTACCGGCTCCACTGTAGAATCGCACCACTCTATTAAGTGAAGGTCTTGATAACAATTGTGTAATCGTATTTGGCGGTACATTTTCGCTATATCCGCCGAAAATGCCACTTTCTGTTTGCAAAATCTAAGGATCAAGGAGACTAAGTCGGTCAGTACAACTGGACCAGCCATCATACAATCATTTAACGAGATCCGTGAAGATGACTTGTGGGAGGCATTGAACACAACGCGCAGTTTTGTTGTCAGACTAGATTCCTTTATAACGAAGTGGTGTGGAAGATAACATATTTTGTTATCAAAGCATTCGTTTACGTCAGGGTTATCAACAAGCACATTTTTGTGGGATTTTGCGGAACTACGAGTTGTATGTAATTGGGAATGAGGTTTTAATTGAACTTAATGGGCATCAATGATAAATCACCAGTGATTTTTGGTATCACGAAGCATTTTATATTAATATTATGATCCGAAGTTCTCAATGCTATTGACAGAAATACCTTATGTATTAATGAAGTAATTGTGCCCCCATCCCAGACACTTGTTTTGAAGTAGTAAACAGTTTTAATTTCAGTAGTTCAAGTACGCATTACTATCTAGCAAGACTCGTGCGAAGATATGAGATCCATTGCTCGAAAATGCCTAAACTAACGCTGTCCCATTCATTATTTGATTTCGAGGTGAAGATGGGTTTATTGAAATAGGTGTATCTGTTGCAGTATTCATGCCTTGTGGAATTTCGTCAAGAGTACCCAACATTGCATGATCAGATGTTACTACATTACTAGTATTGCACTTCATCTCTATTTTGATTAATGTTGTTCGCCGTACTATCTGATCGAGATATACTTGTCGATGTATACGGTCTACGAGTGCGATTTATGTCGAAACGTAAGAGACTATGATGCCGTAATGAAAATTTCTTACAACCATGACTGTGTAACAGTCATTGCAAACATTATGCGAAGGAGCCAAACAATTTATGCATATCCGTTTATGTCTTATATGTTCATATCTCATTTTTGGTGTAAGCTTGATATCACATAAATCGGGACATGACTCAATCATGTGGTTACCGTTGCAATAGAGGCAACAACCCCAGCCACCATTATGGATGCCTCTCTATAGTTTGGGAAGGTATTTGAATTAGGTTTCGGTGTGAAGTTTGGTAGAAGGCCTTAGAGCCGCTAATAGCCGAACACGACTTTGTAAAATTTTTATGAAACTATCAAATGTGAGTGCCATTTGATCATTAGATCTCCTAATTACCTCTGCACGCGACGAATTGTCTAAATTTTCTGATAAGGAATGTACTAGCAGTAAATCCCAACTTTCAACTGATAATGCCAACGATTTTAGCAAATTGTAGTTTTACAGCGTGATCGGTAAACCTTTGCAGAGATTCCGAAGAATTGTGTACTGTTGGTTTAATGTCGTACAAATATTTGTTGTATAAAGTTGTCCAAGCTAGATCATAATTTTCAGATGTAACAGGTAGCCTCTCTATCAATGAATACGCAGCACCATCACTTACATGAGAAATTAGATAGTGGAATTTTATTGTGTTGTCGATATTTCGCGCATGAAACTGTTCTTTAAAGATATCACGAAAGCGTAACCAATCGCTTTCTAAACCGCTAAGGGGTGCAAGTTTTATTCCCGGTAACCGCATGCCAAATTTACTGAAGGAGTTGGAATGTCTAAGACCGGACTATTATGTAACGATACATTCGAAGTTTCTTGCCTTTTAATTCCGTGTATACTATTTAGGATATTACTTTCGAGTTTCCTATACTCTTCTTCAAATACCTCCCTATCAGTGATCGCAGACTCATCTAAAAATTCAATTTTAGATTGGATATTACTATATTTATCGTACACTAGACGTTGTCTATAGAGAATGGATTCACAAGCTCCAATTGAAATTTCCCTTGCCATATTTTTTCTTCATGTTAGTGATTTGGCCTTTGTAAGAACCTCGCTGTTTTTTAAGGGTTTCCAAATAATCGAGCTCGGCCTGTGTAAGGGGCATTTTCCCAATGGTTAAGGTTTACTTTAACAACGCGAACGCGTAGTAATTCGATAACTGACAACTAACTTTTACCACACGATATTTCTTGAAGTTCAATGACGTTAATTTACATCAATTGCGCTAAAAATTATACTTGATCTATTACTAACAAATGGTTCAATTAAACACAACTTAATGGTTAAGGTTAGGCAAATAATTAGGTTCTTAAGTGTGAACTTAACTTACAAATGTACTGATGATGATGATTGCCACAAAATTCGATAAACGACGAAGTAATAATTTTGTTCGGCTTGTGGACTGCAACAATTTAATTTCAGTTGTTCCGATGACAATTTGATGTGGTGATGTTGTTTATTTATTACACAAAATAATAATGACTGTTTATTCACAAACAAGGGTAAAGACGTCACTAATTGTGTGACTTAAGGTTTGATTTGATCACAAACTCCGTTGACTGATTCCAATTATTTTTTTTAAATTAAGACAATCGTATTAGTAAGGCATTAGTCTAAAAATCGTTAAGCCTAGCAAAATAAAACGAATTATTTAATAAATATTATTAAAACCGTTTTAGTTAAAATCCATTAAGCATTTTATGAATATATTTTTGAATTGAAAAAATCCATGTTCAAATTCAACTTTCCAGTTAAACTTTTCTGTTCGAAAATCGGTTACATAATTCTATGAAAAGTAATTGTCATCTCTTTAGGCCATGTCAACCAAGTACTACAATTCAAACAAAATTCTAAAATGTATAATTATGAATTACAGATTCAAAAAAATTAATTAGCACGCAAATTAAATGAAATAATCGTTAAACAGGCAATATACGTCATATGTAGTTAGAACATCCAGAATACACACAAAATTAAAAAGTTTACTGAAAATGATCATTGATTGTGATAACGGAACTTCACTGCCCTCGTTAAAAGTTCCTATCGTTTTATTATTGTTCAAGGTAATTGAAATTTGACTAGGTTTACCATCGTTTCATGAAGGCCATCAAAATTGGGGGTAGAAGGTAGTGGGAATTTTTACTCGATCTCATAATCTTCACACATTAAATTGAGCTTGCCTTTCAGTTGTTGCGAGAAGATAAGCGCGAGCTTTATGCCAACTTTTAAATTAGCACCTATAAAATTTGACCGACTATCTGAGAAAACTCGTATATGCATTGTCTTCGGGTTGCCCAACTCGTTCAAATCATCCCTGAATGCTTGTGATGTGAGGTCAGAAATAAAATGACACAAATATGTTTTCGTCGGTTGTTTACTTCGGATGCGATAGTAAACGAAAAATGATCCTGCAAAATTGTCTGACTCATCGCAGTTGGACAAGCACTGAAAAATTCTTTACATTCTCGGCTAATCTGTTTTGCAGATAGTCGTACATAGTAAAGCGCGAGGACCAGTGTGCAGCAGCTTCATATGGTAAGATATATTTAATTTTATTGTAATTTGATGTGCGTGTTAGGTAAAAGAATGAGGTGTCGAAATGATGGTGGATGTTTCAAATGGTATGGTGGTTATGTCCATTAATAGTGGTAATAACTGCAGAATTAACTGTTTTACAACGAAATTGGGTTTTTCTAATCTCATTTACTCTTGTCTTCGTATAATTCGAATGATGATATCTGTGTATGCTCGATCTAACTTAACGGACCACAACGCTAAATCTAAGCTTCGACTGGAGTTTGAAATGAAGATTAATCTTCCAAAAATTGTTCTGATATTTATTTTAAGTAAGCAAATCTGATGATTCGGTTGGCACTTTGTTGAATCGGACCACGTTTGATCCACATGAAAATATAAGCTGTCCAAAACCTTGTATGCCGATTGAGAGACTTTTACCGCTGCACATAATTCGGGGCAGCTTAACCTTTTCTTCTTGAGTGGAGCTTAGACTTTATCAGCCAATCCATGTATTTTAATATTAAATGGTTTTGTTGTGTTAAATAAATGGCGAACCTGATCCCGAAAGCCTGTTGACCTGTGCAATTGTGTTTTTTCTTTGACACGTAGTACTTTTTTCTCAGATTCTTTTGATGATCATTTGCACCATAGCATCCGCTGTGAACCAATTTTCCCTAAATCCGAACTGTTTGTCATTATATTTTTCATTATCCTGGAACACGCACATCAGTTATCAGTTATCAATTTCTCTATCAGTTATCAATTTCTCGAGTAATTTACCCAAGGCTGGTGTAGCATGATTGGCCTATAGGACTTTGGGTCGGTGGAATCACGTTCACCTCCCTTTCTAATGATAATAACTTTGCCGTTTTAATGCCATGCATTTGGAAAAACCGCTCTTTTAAGACAAGCGTCCAATTATCCTCACGTCGTTTCTATTAAAAAATGGATGAAGTTTTGGATTACCATCTAAAGGGAGGCGTTAAAAAGGAACCCACGTCAAAATCTACGGCAAATCTACCGTGTTGGTTCTTATAGTAGTCCGATCACTAAAATTCAAACCACTTTTGATGTTAAGGAAATCACCCTTTGCGCTTTTGTTGACATTGAAGATGCTTTTGACAATACCTCCTATGATTCAATAGAGAGGGCAGCATGTGAAAAGGAAATTGAGCTTCCCGCAGTTAAGTGGATTGGTTCGATGCTGAAAAATAGAATTATTACTGCTCCATTAGAAGAATCAGTAACTATCAAGTCTGTAAAGGGAAGTCCCCAAGGAAGGGTATTACCTCCATTACTATAGTCAATAGTTTTTGATGGACTGCTGACCCTTCTGAGGAGCAATGAACTTGATGTCAGGGCTACGCGAATAACTTGACTGTAATAGTTAGAGGGACATTTGACATAATCATTTCCGAACTTATGCAAAATGCACTTGGGCTGGTATAGCAATGGTGTATTCGGGAAGGACTTAGTGTCCATCCGAATAAAATGGTCCTCTTTGCCAAGAGGAGAAAACTTGCGCTTAAAGCTCTCCCGTTAAACGTTGTTACTGTTAATTTTTCCAGTGAAGTTAAATATCTAGGAGTCATTCTAGATCAAAAACTAAACTGGAAACAACACATACTCAAGGTTCAGAGTACATCCACTAAGGCACTCTGGGCCTCTCAGGAGCTCTATGGACGAACCTGGCGTTTACAACCAAAAATGATCTATTGGTCATTTCTAACAATCATTAACCCATGGTCATATTACTAAGTAAGGTTTAACGTTACCAAGCAATTGGCGTAGTGGTTAAAGCTGCGGTGTTTGAGACGGCAGGTACCGAGTTCGAATCCCAATGAAGGAGGGTTGCAAAAGGGATTTTTCATCACCTGATTTCAATCATTGATGACGATGAACACAACTATGGCCCCCTGTTGGAGTGCAGAACCCATGAACCGAACCATCGTTCATGTCAGTACAGGCTTGCTGAAGCTATGCAATGTGCAGATGGATTTAAGGTGAACCTGTATTCGTGGGTTCTCGGTTTGGCTGGTAACGGGGTAAGGTAGGACGTTAAAAAAAATTAACCGCCAAAGAGTAAGGAGAGCTTCGGCCCCAGAAAAGATTGCTGGATACAGAAACGCAAAACAAGTTTCAATGTTTGGCTCGCCTCGGTATTACGGGAGCAATAAGAACATGCTTGACTGCTGCAATGGAGACACTCCAGGGACTATATCCTATATTACACCTGCATGTCAAAAAGGATGCAAGCAATTTTCAACCACAGGCAATATGTCAATATTGCCACAGGCAATATGTTGGTCACTTGGAAATTCTTCGGGAGTTTCAGGCAAACCATTCCATTAGAATACCTTCCGGCAGTATGCAAGCCATACTGGATTTCAATAAGCTTTTCTGTGTTTTGTTGCCGGATAGGGACATTTGGAGGACAGAGGGGCCATCTTTTGAAAGAGGCTCCATGGTAAGGTACACAGATGGTTCCAAAACAGTTGACGGAGCAGGAGTAGGAATTCGGTAGTGGAAATATTCTTTTCAAGTCCTTGGGAACCAATGCTACTGTGTTTCCTAGCAGAAATGTAAGCCATAGAACTTTGTGCCAGAATAGGTATAGAAAAGGACGTAAATAGTACTAAGGTCTCTTAGGTTCCACACAATTGAATCAAAACTAGTGGGAGATTGTCTTAACACAGTTAAAAAATTGGCGACCACAAATAAGGTAATACTTGTGTGGATGCCAAGACATACTGGAATCGAGAGAAACGAGACTTCTAAGCTATTTGTCACTGTGTCGTCAGGGAGCAGTGCACTCTACAAACAGTTTGTGGTATCCCTCCAATACGTAGTTATTAGGCCCTCTCTATTTGTTAAAGTGCTTAGTACTTTAGTAGTTGTAAGCCTTCCCGTGCTGAATTTATACACGAAGCCCCGTGGTTCTGCATTACCATAATTTGTAATGTACTCCTCCAGACTATAGTCTAGCTTTTTCTATTCACATCCTAAAATTACTCATTACGGCATGTAACATACTTGCATTTCTTTTGCAAGTGGGTTCTTCTCTTTTTGGTATAGTTAGCGCTTGTTACCGAGTTGCTCTTTTTGTGGTTAGCTCATTAGTTCACCACGGTAATTCGAGCACGTCTTCTTGGCATACTTTTATCAAAGACACTGATAAGCGCGCTTGTTATATACATCCTTTTCGAAAGTGCAACTAATGTTTTCAAACTATCCTTGCCAAGTTGAGTTGAACAAGTTTTCGAAGTTTTCCTAAGTGCATATATTGGGAAATATTGGTTTGAGGTTCATTGCTATTATATGCGCTTTCATTTTTTAAAGTCAGAACTATCACCCGGAGATCGGCTTGAGGACCAGTATTCTTCCACCACTCACGAGTGTAAAATCAATATTTTATTCGCCATTGTGGTACTTAGCTGGCCCTCTTTGTTTAAAACAAAGAGGCCTCTTCTTGCAATAAACCCTTACACGAGGATCCCTCGATCGTTTGTGTCTCTATATTGCCAAAGTTTTGACTTAGCATTAAAGTGACCAGTTATGATAATTGCAAGGTTTAAAGGCCCTCCATGATTTATCAAGTCTATGATGTAGTCCACTGGTTCATCAGAGTATTGAAAATAGATACTGATCAGACCTAACCTCAACACATATACAATGTGTGTCACAGATTTGTGAGATTTTATGTGCCTCTGAAAATCCCACAATTCTGTGACACAATCATTAAAGACGCTTATGGCAGCCTTGGTATTGTCACTATCACCAGTGTTAACTCTTGTCGAAGTTGCCAGGGTACCAACTATAGGTTGTATATATCGATCTTTTTATCTTGTGCGCTTTGTCCAATTACGTAAGTATATACTTATAACTACCTTTTCACATAGAGCCTTTGAGGACTAATAACGCCATTTTAGCTAAGGCAGCTCCATACCATTATTTTACCGCCACTACTATGGCGAAATACCATTTGCAATTTTTATGTTTGCGAGAGGGATAAAAATATTGTTTGACGAATATTCCATTTAAACTAAAACATGACTCATCGGTTCACAAAATAATAAGCCAGAACTCCACAGGCTTTGACTGATAAGTTATTACAAAATTAAACGAGTTATTTTGAATAGTAAATATAAGCTTTGACCTTTTCATCCTATAGTTATCTTCGTAAAGCCATCTCGCTGAGTTTGTCTTTTAAAATGTTATTTATTTCATTTTGATCTCGTTTGAGTTTTGCCTGAGCGTTTAGAAAACGTTTTTCTGTTTAAGTTCAATTTTGAGTCAAAGCTTTAAATTTACTCAATATAAAAATATCGAAAGAATCGGAATAATTTAATATTAAGAATATCTATAACAATTGTAGCCTGACGGTGAACTTTCAATTTAAACTTCCATCAATACTGAGACTTAGGTTCAAAATGGATTGGAATGCTAAAATAAATAACTTCTTCATAAATGTCATAAACAGTAACAACAGCTAAATTATAGAACCTTACGCGTGACTTTACATTTCCAGTTTAAACAAGGAATTCTCTTATTATGTCTTGTAGCCGACACACATTCGACTACTGAGACTTGTATCATCATCATCATCAGCAAAATTTGACAATTTTTTTGCGTGACCTAAATAATTTTACTCGATGCGACCAATTAAAATGTATAAATATGTGCGTCCATACTACGTTTAATTTACCGTGACTAAAAAGTACTACTGATACACAATTATATGCTGACCAATCCATAAAACATCAAAAATTTATTCCATACTGTCCAATTAAATCATAATGTAATGTTGGCAAACTAAAAAAAAATAAAAAATAAAAATATATAATGTAAAATGTATATGCATGCTTCGAATACTCTACAATAATATACTCGTGTACATTATTATGAAAATGTGAAAATTTTATTTAGCGAGAGAAAAACAAATCAAAATAAAATTAAATATTTACATAAATTTATGATTTTTTATTATTCATTTTAAACGGATACTGTGTTCATATCATTTAATATATTCTCGTATATAAAATAAAAACATAAAAAAAAATTATTCAATTTTAATGACAATGATTAATGATAAACTACAAAGCATAATATCTCGTATATATAGTAAAGCATATAATGTACACAACATACATATACGCACAGTAGAGTGGAAAATTATTTTCATCCACATCTTTTCGAACAATATATTATATATAAGTGAAAATTATTTTCTTTCTTCCTAAATTTTTTATTTTATTTTACTTATTTTCTTGACAAATGAATACATTTAGATATAAATAAGAAAAAAAAAACCGAAAATATATTTTCACTTGTATACAAAACTTAAAAGTTTACTTGTTGTAACTTTTCATCACCATTCGAGACATGTTTTTGAGCGTTAGCTAAGCTTTACGATATTATAATAACTTTTATGTGTGTATGTGCTTAAACAACGATTTATCATTTTATTAATATGTTTAAACACAAACGTCCAACAAAATCCAATTTTTTGTGTGTTTGCGTTCCAGAGGCGGCGATTTGTTTTACAATTTTCTCACTAAAGCCTATTACGGTTGAAATATGTAATCTTCATTTCTTACACATGTATATGACAACAGGTTTGTACAACATCAACATGTTGTTTAACTACAGTCAATAATTGTATAGTCAGCTACAAAACGCTTGTAAGTAAACAAAGCTTCACGTGAGGTTCTTCGTTTTTTTTAAGATGAATTCTAAAATGAGTTACCAGAGTTTTGCTTCATTTTATATAGTTTTATTATTTTTTCTATAGGGCACACTATTATGGTTTTATCGTTTAAAACATTTTATCATATATAGTATCTCATCGTCCAATAAGTTCCAAGATTAACTAGTAATTATACTAAATTATATTTTTTTTTGGCAAAATTCATTGACATAATCTGCTTCAACTCCGATATAATTGTTAACCGAAGAAATTAAAATTCATTTTTTAACCGAAAAATTTGAAATTCACTGTTTTGACACTAAATTAAAATTAAAACATAAATTAATTAATATTTGTAATATTTATAAATATTTATAAATAAGGCTTAAAATATAATTCTCATTATTTTCACCAAAGCAACCTACATAACAAAGATGACATCTAACAAAACAAACCAGTCTCGCTCCATACCGGGATTCAAGCTTCTTTACCAATTTCTTTTCTCTTACATACAATTATACTAAAATTCAATCAATAAAAAATCTGCTCAATCTGTATTCACCGGTAAAGGACAAATCCTTGCAATCGCTCTTTTTAACACTGAGTGAGCCGTCTTAGCCGTCACCACCCGGATATAGCCATTAGTTCCACGATGGATTTCAGTAACCCTGGCAAGATTCCAATGTAACGAAGGAATTCAATCGTCTTGTAATAAAATCAGCTCACCAACTCTAATCTCTTCTGACGGAGTAAGTCATTTCCGGCGTTGCTGCAATTCTCCAAGATACTCCTGGGACCATCAAATCCAAAATTGCTGAAGCATGTATTGCATTTACTGAAACCGTGAGAGTTTATTAAATTTAAGATGAAGAAGAGTAGGATTTGGGACCGATGTTAAGGGTTCCTCAATCAAAAATTGTCCTGGAGTTAGACATGACATATCCGATGGATCATTAGACATAGGTGTTAATGGTTGCGAGTTCATACAAGCCTCAATTTGAGTCACCAATTCCTCGATTGAATATGCAGCTTGTCCCACAACTCGCTTCAAGTGATACTTTGCACTTTTCACGGCAGCCTCCCATACACCTCCAAAATGAGGTGACCGTGCTTGGATAGTGTGCTATTTGATATTCTTATCAAATGTGCTTCAGACGTGAATATATTATGAAGTTCCGCTAATTCTGATGTTGCCTCTATAAAATTCGTAGCGTTATCTGAGTATACATGTGTGCAATACCCACGATGAGCGACAAATCGAAGAAAAGAGGCCAGAAACGATTGTGTAGATAAATCACCCACTATTTCCATATGAACGGATTTTGTTGAAAAACATATGATTACACAAATATACACGGATCTTTGTACTAACCTTTGATCGTAGTTTATGCGTAATATAGAAAGGTCCAACACTTAATAGGGTCTAGACTTAAGAAGGGTCTAGTCGGGGTAACTCTAGGATTGGGCAATTAACCCATGATTGGATTGATAAAATGCGGTGTAGTTTGGCAGCATCGAATACACTCCTGCACTATTTTCCTGCAAATATTGCGCCCATTAATAATCCAGTCTTAGATTATAAAGTAAAGATTGAGGGTCTGCGTATAATAAATTCAAATGTTCATATCGAACAAGCAATCGAGTAAATGTATGAGCATTTGGTAATAATATTTGATGCTGGTTGTCATATGAAATGTTTGCATGGCTCAACCGGCCACCAACTCGAATAATGCCCTCGATATCAATGAAGGGGTTTAAAGATTTCAGTTTACTTTTCATAGACACAATCTTATTATTTTTAAGATCTGTTATTTCGATAGAATATTCACTATCATACACGGTTGGATTTATGATTTCCTGCATGTGCTTAAGATCAATGTATGCTTTCATAAATTTTGAGTATTCGGATTTCAAATCGGGATTTTTTTTAAAGCTTTTGTTCTTTAGCCCTAAATTGCCAAAGAGCGCTGTAACTGGTATCTCCAAGATACCATCTTGGAATAATCCGAATGTATCTTGCAATATATTCGGTTTTATAGGCAAAGAAACGCTATAGTGACCAGAGGAATCTTTAAAGACATTTCAATAACTTTCCTCACACAGTTTTTCCTCTATAGAGAAGTTATTTGCGGAATAAATCTGTTCGATTTCCAAAAATTTCTGCACTTAAGCACTCAGGTGATCCAAACTGTCGATGTGTAGCGTGGTTTGATTGGACATCTGGGCAACTCTGAGATTTACTGAATTTTCCAATCGTCCAGACACAACGTATCCGAATTCGGTCGATATAAATGGAGAAAGTTTTGTCCTTTCTCCTTTCACAATGTCAAAATACGTTTCAGTCCCAATTAATAAATCGACTTTATCGTGGTTGAAAAATAGTGGGTCTGCCAATTCTATATTATTTTGAATCAAATCAAGATTAAATGGAATGGGGAGTGAGGGCAAATTTCCCGTAATACTTGGTAATATTAAAAATTGAATATTAGAAGAATATAATGTGATTCGTGATTTTATCACAGCAAAGGTCTACCTTGTGTTTTATATTTATCACTCCTTGGCTGATACCAAAAATTGGCATTGAAACATCATTTTTTCGAAGTTTTAATAATTGAAAAATTCTTTCGGTCTCAAAATTTAATTGTAAACTGCTATCTAGCAATGCACGACATTGCGTTTTGTTGCCGTCTGGCGTGATTCCCCACCAAACTACAGTAGCTTATAATACCTGATTTGAATAAAAGGTATGCGAAGTCTTACAATTCATATGCGGGCAATTTGTACAGCTTCTAATTATCCAAATTCAAATTACCCACATCTCGTGTCTATTCATCGGTGTCACAATCAAAATTTGAAGATGACTGTTCTATGGAACCGGTAATCATAGATTTATGCGCAATTTTTGAACCTGAAATGGAATTAGCACTCCCATGAGCGGTATTCAAAGACTTATGCGGTTCATTTATGGAAGTATTGTAGATAGTGGTTTGATTATTTGATTAACATAAAGGGCACGCATTGCTTCTACATTCATTGACTCTATGATTTTTAGATTAACAATTCATACGCAGCTGCTGTCATTTTACAAATTCAAAACGCCTCTGAAGACCGAGTTGTGGATCAATAAATTTAGAACATTTTTCCAATGCATAATTTGCTTTACAGTAAGCGCAAACCAATGCATTTGCAACCAGCACTGTACCAAATGGTCTGTTCCTACTGAACTTCTTATTTATGGGATCAGATAATATACTGGGAGTCGAAACTCCACGTAATGACTCTAAACCCCTGATTCGTTTCTTTAAAATTTCTATAAATTCAGTAAAGGTTAGTATTCGATTGTCAGATGATTCTTTTATAATATCTGCACGGGATGAATGTCTTACTCAAAAGGTGATAAAGAAACAGATTTCAATCCTCAATCTTGATATTTAGGTTTTTAAGAGTTATATGTTTAACAGCGGGTTCAAGGAATATTTTCAATGGCCGTTTCAAATCATACAAGCGTTTCATGTGAATCTTTTGGATTGCCACTTCATCATTATAATGATGGTTTTCTAGGCGACACTATAATTTGCAACCAGGGCTTCTATCAAACTATACGCTTTGCCTTCGTAAATACTTAAAATAATGATATTTTGTAGTGGAATCAAGACCCTCGTTTAAATGAATGATATCCACAAATACATCACGAAAACTAAGCCAGTTAAATTCGCCACCATCAAACTTTGGTAGTTTTATTTCTGGCAACTTAATTCCTATCGATGTTCTTTGTTTATCATTCCTCAGAATGTGATCGCGAATTTCTACTAATGTGTCATTAACATTGATTTTACTTTTATTTTCTATCGCGTGTATTTTATTTAAAATTCCCGATTCAAGTATTCCATAATCTACTTCGAATCTATCCGGTTCATCGTCTGTGTCAAATATCTTCTTTGAAGGTTGTCCCACTATCCAGACACTAAATTTTGAATTAAAATCTTTGAATTTTATTTTGTTCTCCGCAAATATATTGGCAATGCTCGTCAATAAAATTTCCACGAATAATGACCGAAGATTTCCCGTTATATTTCACGCGTGTATAATATCGAAAGCTGAATTTATTTTTGACCCGTGTACTGTTAAGTATTTTGCACCAAACAACGCAATTTGTATAGTTGTATCAGTATACACTATAATAACTATAACCAACTTTAACAATTATTATTATTCGATAACTGGCGTTATTATTAATTTTTCGAAGATATCCTGCTCGTTAGGACCAAATGTTAACCGAAAAAATTAAAATTCACTTTTTTATTTTTGATATAAATGGACTGTATACATTTTTTATTATTAATTATTATTAATTTTAATTTATTTTTAGTTTACATAAAATTTTAATGTTACTTATAACTACTAACTAAAAACATTAAGTGAGTTATCGAGCAACAAAATACAAAATAAGAAAGAGATAACAATATATATCACACATTTAATATCCCTAAAACCACTCGATATCTCATTCTGTACTTATGTAATATTCCAACAATAATCATTTCTACGTTTTTCTAACTTTTCTATGCCATCTAAAACTCTTTTTCAGGAGCATTTTTTAAGGTCTGCTCGTATCAGCCAGTAATCACTGGGCCAGATCTGGGGAATCCCCCATACTCCCCAGATCTGGCCCAGTAATGGGGAAGCAATTCGAACCACTATTCGTGTAGGTAGCCATCGTTTATAATGACTTGTGACACGGTGTATTGTCTTTGTAAAATATCACCTTTTTCGTTTTCATTTGCAAAGCCGTTTTTAAGCGATTTCGTCCTTAATAGCTGTATTCCGCAACATAAAAAAAATTTGTTCAAAATAAAAAAGAGACAAGAATAAAAAATCTCTATTTGTGAGAATGATACTTTCGATTTTTTTTTGTTTTTATTGTGTTGTTATTTTTAACGAAAAATTCAATAAAAACAAAAAAATCGGAACTACCATTCTCACAAATAGATTTTTTTGTTCTTGTCTCTTTTTAATTTTGAATACATTTTTTAAATTTTGTATGGAATACTGCTGTTAAACTTAACAATAATGCCATGTAAAACTCGCTATTGATGGTTTTCCAATTTCAAGGTAGTCAATGAATATTATCGGACGTTTTGAACGACTTTCTATAACTTTCACCTGGAGTTTTCAATTTAAAGCAAGTAAACATTTTACCTAATTATCAGTCACAATTTTGGAAAGGAGTTTTGTTCCTTAGCTTACGCCAA
Organism: Tipula confusa; assembly: GCA_963556175.1. Taxonomy (NCBI): domain Eukaryota; kingdom Metazoa; phylum Arthropoda; class Insecta; order Diptera; family Tipulidae; genus Tipula; species Tipula confusa. Next base: position 115,748,598 of record OY744475.1, read on the forward strand.
AACAATCCAACCAGTTTTTTATTTTGCTCGGTGTTCATTTTTGCGTCGCACGAAGAATAATTTAACACTTGTTAGGCATTATTTCGATGGTCGGGGAAAATAAAATTTATTTATTAAAATTTCAAAAAAATTATTCCACAAGCAAAATTTGAAATAAACCTGGAACAAATGAGAGAATAAATGAAAGAGCATGGAGCGCTAATCCAAAAATGTTGTTCACAATTTAAATTCAAATGATAGGAATTATAAAAAATTACAAACAAATAAATGCTCTAAGTGCACAGTATGCAATGTATAAATGTACTGCAACCTGTGCTTATAGTAAATTTACCCAGATCAAAGTAATCAGAGTTACACAGCACGCTCTGTGTCAATTTTCAAACAGGTCAGAAACCTTGAACTCAATTTTGGATATTTTGCCTTCTCGAAAATTTTGATTTGCTCGCTATTACATATGGTTTTGGAAAGTAGTTTGCCAATCAAGAAATGATCAGGTGCTAATATATCAAAGGAGGAAGCATCTTCTACTATTTGCGTCGTTAACGTATTGAGCTCTTCAAATGCAAGCTGTTTGTTCCAACAACTCTTCTTAAATGCTGCTTGGCTAATTTGAGATTCCCTCCTCATTATCCCTCGAAATGCGGTGCACTGGCAGGATTAAAATTAAATTTGATTCTCTATGAGAAGATAAAAAATTAGATATTAGCTCAAAGTGGCTTTGAATGGCTCTTTAAAAAGATTGAATAATTCGTTAAGTTCACGTTTATTGCCAGCAAAATTATACAGCCATTGTGACAATAAATTTCAACTGGTAATTCTCTACGCGAAATATTTCTTTGGATGCGCTACTACGAAAGCCTCGCTATATCCCTTTTTAATTGTGTATGAACCTCTGTCAGTTCTCCTTTAATATATATTGGCCCTGCATATTTCAACGACGCTGCTTATAGAAGGTCGACATTATGAAACGCATGCTTTTGGTAGATTTCCATTGTTTGTATTAGAAGCATGCAAATATGAAATGCATTTTCCCACAGCAAATCTAGTTATATTTCGACATCCGATTATCCAGTTTTTTTGTACGATTAGTGTACTCAGTAATGTAGCACTATGATCTAAATGCTTGATAAGGTAAATAGCTTATGATGCGTGCAGACTTATAATATATGATTTTAAGGCAATATCCTAAATATTTCTCCTGAATTCTGCCATCAATTCTTAATATATTATTTCCATCTAAAAATGGTAATGCTGGAAACTCCATATTTTCTAGAGATTCATTATCTCAACCGAAAACAACTGTTCTTGTGCCCATTTAATCCATAATATTTCTGCGTTTAATTGTTCATCAAGTGTTAGAGCCGGTTAGAGGTATTAAAGTTTGTCTTTGGTTTGGTAGTTTTGACTAAAGCTTTAAAATCGTGATTATTTTTTTCTAAGTTCTTCCATTTATCCTTGATCCTTTGGCCATTGTTTATTATTTTTACGTACCTAAGTGGGACCAAACCACCCAAACTGGTTTTGAATTAAATTAGAAAAATATATACCACGAGATATCCGGGATAAGTCAGCTTATCTTTCAATTGCACATGAACCCAGTTCGTTGCCATAAATCATTTACCACTTTCTAGGATATTGCGTTAAACACTTTATATTTCACTAAAAGACCAGCAAAATCAGGAAATTGGTATTTGATCAAGCAGTGATCGTGTCGCTCAAAGTTCGACCTACTTGAGCTTCATATCTTTCGTAAGCTCATATAAAATCTCAATCCATCTTTCGGAGTCCCAACTATTGAAATAACAGTTTTATCAAGACGATTGTTGGATAGATCAAATATTCGTGAAGCTTTTCTTTATATTTCAAAAAGTATTTCTTTGATAAAAATGTAAACATCAACATAAAAATCTCTTTTTAAGATTGAAGCGGCTTCAGGATATTTTTCCTAATAATCAGCTAATTGATCAGTATCCTAATTGCTAAAAACGGTGCACTTGACGCCCATAAGGTAACAGTAATTATGCGGTATTCCACTACTTTCAAATCCATGACTTCCAAAAATATGTCATTGCCAAAATTTACATCAATGTCTCCCGAAATTTAAAATGTGCCTAATACTGGTCAGTTGTCCTTATTAATCCAAATGATGGAGGATATTTTTTTTAGGATTCAAATGAAATAGCCATGGCTCTTGTGATTCTCTTTGATGACCAAATGCTTCCAGCCCTCTAAGAAATTCATCGGATATGTTACAATTCATACAAGTTTTAATTTTTCAAGTTATTTCACGCTTCCGTGTAATTTGTTTCAGTGAGAGATAAGTGGAAGGCCATGTCTTGGAATTCTGTGTCTTGGTATAAGCAGATCAATCACCATTAAGTCTCAGAAATATATTATGCAATATCGATGCTAAAGGTGTTATGCTCGAGAACCTAATATTTAATATGCGACGTAATGCGATTATGGTATGTCATAGAGTATTTTATCAAAATCTGAGTCTAATATTTAACAGGGTGTACTGAAAGCTAGTTTTAAGATCCTTTTATCTATCCATTTTTTTCCCAAACAGTGATACAATCTAGCATTTTAATATATAGCACATAGCATATAGCTACTACCTCATCTTCTACAGTAGCTCAAAATATAGCTACAATGCATCAATATACTGCTGGTTATTTCGCAATGTTCAGAATGAATTTTCCTTAAATTCCAGATCTTCGAGTATATAGGATAGAACTCAGTAATTGTCGTCATCGTCGCGTTTGAGGCCATATCACAAGCGCATGAGGAATGAAACTTCCTTTAATAAATGGCGTTGTAGCCTTAGCTATCCATTTAGTTATGTGTTGGTGTGATCTCAACATTTCTAGAGTTTGGTGGCGTAGTTTGCAATGCATCAATTGTATTTTTTTTGAGCATCAGTTAACAAAACTTTCCAATACATGGCGAATGCTGTCTGTCGTTGCGAATGAACACCAATATTGGTATTGAAGAAAGCGAATTTAAATCGATTCAGCAAACTTAATCTTTATGTGATTAGTATAGCAACAAAAAAATGGAAAGTGCTTTATTATCCTTGATCTTTTAACTAATAATATCTATGTATTTAGAAATTCACTATAATCATAATTAAGGACATTATTGAATGGGTATCCAGTAAACAATGTTTCAAAAGAAAATATAACAATTTCATTCATAAATGAATTAAAAAAAAATGTAATTTAAACTTTAAATTAAACATTTCAATTTTTCCTTTAATATAATAATAAATAATCGAAAAGGGATATAACTTTATTATATATGATGTCAGAAAGCAGTTCACTGACAAAATCGTACAAAAAAAAATTTGATAACATCAATTTTGTCAAATCAAAAGTTTTTGCTTATAACCGGAAAAATTGGAGGAAAAGCAAACACATACATTCAATATTACAAAATTTATAATGTTAAATGATGCGGAAATATATATATATATATATATATATATATATATATATATATATATATATATATATATATATATATATATATATATACAAAATATATATATATATATATATATATATATATATATATATATATATATATATATATATATATATATATATATATATATATTTAATCTCTAAGACCAAAAAAAAATAAAAATTACAATGTATATACATTTTTGTATGTATGAATTTTCATTTTATGAACTCGTAAATAAAAATACATTTTTGCTTGCTTGCTTGCTGAATATGTTGAAAATTAGTCTTTCGAAAAAAAAAAATGATGATAAAGTTTTTAACTAGATGTGTTACAAAATTATTACTACATCATTGTTCTAAGGCAACAAAGTTGTATTGAAAGCTTGTAAGGATTAAATATATGTGTATTGCACAATGCTCATATTAATTAGTATTCGAATGATTAGTATCCGGAAGGAAATTATTTTTTTAATAATTGGAAAATATTATAATTATGTATCTATAGGACAAAGTAGTATGTAGAACAAACACGGTCATATTATGTTGTCTGTCAAGTATCTACTCTCCGAAAAATGTTTGATTGCAAAAAAAAATCGGTTTGATTAAATTTCTATTTTGAGTGACAATCTGGGTGGTGGCAAACAGATCCTACGAATTTGAAAATTTAATTAGATAAATTTACAATTTCGTCCGGATTGGTGCCAAAATAGCACGTTCGCCAAGCCATTGTTAATTTTTGTAATTGGTGGGCATTTATGGGATAATTTTCCGAAATAATTTTTAGATCAACGAAACAGTGATACAAAAGTTTAATAAAATATACTTTGTGTTGGCATCATCTGGTACGTTTTCATTATCCATATATCTTAATGTCCTATAGCTGATTTGAAAATATAGTTGAACGGGTTTCTGTTTGCTTATAAATCTTAAAGATTTTTTGATTGATTGATTGATTTAGAATGTACGACCAAGCATTAAACAAGATCTCCCAAATATATATATATGCCCACCGTACATCCGTTTTACATAAACTTGGAAGGATAAGGCAGGATATTAGTTAAATTATTGAGATCGACCCGGTTACAGACACCATGGCGGTCAATAGTTAGTAAATTTTTTTGGGGTAGGGATAGGAAACGTATGTCAGTAATGACAGAATTGGTCCGGTTTCTCAGTTGTCAATATTCGAACTACTGTTAGCAGAAGACAATCACAATTTTACTGAACTGCTCTGCATTCCAGCATCTCTTGTCAACAACTCCAGTGTGCCACCATTCATCTGTTATCTGCAAAGGTTCACTGAAAACAGAATCTATTAATTAGCTAATTGCTTTTAGTCGTAGGCTGTAATAAATTGAATTAATTTTTAATCTCAAATTACAAATTAATTAATTCATATTATAATAATATAATTTCTGCAAGCCACAGGCTGTAATTAATTGAACTATTAGTTTGTGCCTGAAATTTACAATTAATTAATTTATTACATTTATAAAAATATGAAATTATTAATTAAATCAATTGAATTAACCGCTTTACGACAAATACGTCAAAATACGTCAAAACTTTAAAATTTAACAAATTAGATTTGAAAAAAACTTATTAAACTTTACAAACCAATTAAATTAACTGCTTAACGACAATGCGTCATATAATCGCCAAAAATCTAATTTATATACACTTTGGTTGACACAAAACTTTAACATTTGTACAAATTCCATTGTGTGTATATCTCAAGCAATTAGTTTCCAAGTTTGTAGCATTGTTTGCCATTGCAGAATGTTTAGAAATATTACTTGTTTGAGCTACGATAAATTGAATATTTAATGGCACTTTAAGCGCCGAATGCGCTGTTTGTCCACTATCCGATAATGACGAACGTGTTTTTTATGCCACTAGTCGCATCAATGGAAAACAGACCTAACTCTATCATTGCAGCTACCGTATTTGCAAATGTGTCGTAGGCCATTTTTTATAAAATTATGTTTTCGTTTTCTATCAGAGCTTTGTTTAAAATAGTACCAAAGTGAATGATTATTTCTCTATGAATGATTAGTTCTCTATGATAGTAGCAAAAAATTGAGCATCATGACAAAGGCATCATTCTATCTGATTTTTCAATTTTTGTCGTTTTGTCGTAAATTACGCTTCCGGCAAGCTTCTGACAAGCCGTTGATATTTTTCATTTTGGCATTCTATTCTACACATACTATTTCATTTCTTCTGCATACAATATTATTTTGACAGATACATCTTATTCGTCCAGTTCAAAAATGCTGTCAAAGTTGTGTACGCTTGGGCAACAGCAACGTTTCTTCCTTTAACTTCCGTTAAATAGATTCTTTGTCGCACATCGGGTTTAGCAATACTAAATATTTTCATATTGCCGCTCTTTTTAATATTTTACGTAGTGATTTAAGTGTTTTTGATAATAAATGCGAATATGGCATACCCTCCATCTGTTGTAGATTTCAATATCGGGATTCTGCATTCTGAATCATTAATTAATTCATACGGACACATTTTCCATGCATGATGTGGGAACAACAATCGATCTTCTTCAGGATCTTCACAAATCCTGTTATTTTTGTTAGTTGGTTTTCCTTTGATACAAACAAACTAGTGTTTTTCACTAGACTTGTTGATGGAAATGGGTGGTTTACTTATGAAGAAAAGAATGTTTGCCCAATTAATGTTATGGCTAGATCCAACTTATTCAAAGGATGATATAATAGAAAATCTATTAGGCAATTAGAAAAAATGCAGAAGATGTTCAAATTACTAAAAGAGGGTTGCCTGAAAATGTAGAAAATATATACAACATAAAAGCCATCCTTAACATCAGAGTCAGGATAGAACCGTTGAGAAAAATAAATGGCCAAATTCCTCAATGTAAAAAATGCCAAAGTTATAACCACACCTAAAGATATTGTCAACGAGAGCCTAGTTGTATTAGATGTGCAGGGAAACACACCTCCAAGGCATGTCCTTTAAGTAAAACCATTCCCCCAAAATGTATAAACTATGTAAAGGGCAGCATCCACCAAATTATAGAGGATGTGAAGTAGCTAAAGAACTACACAAAATTAGAGACAAAGCATTACAACAAAACCATAGGATACCTGTTGAAAGGAAGCCTACTATAAATGTAGAGAAAAGTAAATCTCAAGCACTCATAATACACAATAGAAAAACATACTCACAATTCGTACAACAAAGTGATTCGATGGGGATTAATGACGGTACCGATACCCCAATTCTTAAAAAGATTCTAAAATGCATAGAAACCCTAAACATTCGGCTTGTGAAACAAGAAAAAAGCATAGAAGCTCTAAATAGGCGCTTAAATATTCAAGGTACATTGAATGAAATTACTTATATGATTTATTGAAATATGGGAATAAATCAAACACTTAGAATTGTCACCTGGAATGCAAATGGGCTAATGCAACATATTCCAGAACTAGACATATTTTTAAATACAGATAAAATAGATATATGCCTAATATCTGAAAGCCATTTTACTAAAACTTCATTTGCTAAAATACATGGGTATTGTTGTTATCACGCCATTCATCCAGCAGGATAAGCGAGAGGAGGATCAACTATATTTGTAAAAGAAAATATCAACCACTACGAAGGAATAAAAACAGAAGAAGGACTTCTGCAAGTAGCAATTACCAATGTTCAACTAAATGGTGGAAAAGAATACAATGTTTCCTCAATCAACTGTCCTCCGCGGCATAATCTAAATACATCGGACTACATCTCGTTGTTTAAATCATTAGGATTTAATTTCATTAGTGGCGGTGATTTTAACGCCAAAAATACGTTTTGGAGATCAAGACTAACAACCCATAGAGGAAAGGAGCTACTTACCGCAGGTCAAGCAACAAAATGCGTACAAAATCCGCTAAAATCATGGACTTGCATTCGTAACTTAATCTGGCCAGCAACTATGTGTCCCACTCATCATCAATTTCCAAACCGGCACCTTTCAAATTATGAGAAGTTATAATAATTTTGTTGACGAAAATTTCCATCGAACTGCAATTTACCAGTCTAGTTGGAATAAGTTCACACAAGAGTGCTACACGAAGTAGAGCAGAATCTTCAAACGCAAATTTTGAACTGTCCCAAACTTCTTTAGTCGTACTTAGTTGATGAATGTGCAAACAGTTCATAGTTTCCAGTTCCCACTAACATAATAATCCATTCCTTGGCTCTGATTCACTAGCATTGTTAATTGGTTTAAAAGGATATAAAATATAGGGTTAACCAATAAGAAGTTTCATTTTGAATAGTCTGCTATTTGGGCCCCTATCAATTTTAAAGCTGTCATCTTTAAACATATTACTATGTTCCAGAGAAGAGGTGATAGGACACCACCTTACGGAGTTTTTCTAACTACTCGCCTCTTAATGGTGGATTCCCCTATTTCCGCGTTAACAATCCTGCATTCTAGCATCTGATTTATCAACCTTCTTAAGGAATAGTCCACATCTAAGAAAGACAGTCCTTCCTGAAATGCCTCCGTTCCTGAACTGCCTCCAACCTGGTTTAATTAAGTAACTAGAGCTCGTTGGGCTCGTAGATAAGATTTTCCTGGGGCGCAAGGTCTCCGAAACACTCTCCATTTTATCACAGAATAGTCTCCAAAACCTCCTCTGCGCCTTCCTTAATTCCTTTTTATATTTTTTAAGATGCTCCTTATAGGAATCCCAATCCTGAGCTTCCCTAGAACCTTTTGCTCTGTTGAATGCTTTCCTACACCCTATACGAAGGATTTCCAAATCCCTGGACCACCATACCGGTTTTTGCTTCCCCTTAGGTATTCTCTTGGGGCAAGCAGTGTCCAAGGACAAGTTACAGGCGCTTGTGGTTTCCTCCACCAGGGGGCTTCGGAGCATCGTTTGGTAAGAGTCGTACTAACACTTCCCCGTATTTGTTCTAGTTAGTCCTTCTAGGATTCCTGAAGGCTTTCCGGGTAACAGGGTGAATGCCAATATTAAACGTCACGTACCGATGGCCCGAAAAGGAGAGTTCCTTCGCCACCCTCCATTCTTTGACCATATGTATAATGAAGTCTGATGCAAAGGTAACATCCAGTATCTCCTGCCTGTTACTGATAATAAAAGTGGGCTACTACCCCACATTACACACTACAAGGTTAGTCCCCAATAAGTAATCAAATAAGTACTCACACCTATCATTGATGTCGGTGCTTCCCCAGATTGTATGATGCGCATTTACATCATAACTCAGTATTACTCAGATCTTTCACCGTTCCGCTTCGAGTATCAGTTCCCCCAGGTTATCCGGCGGAACCTCCTACTCTCGGTCCATTCGGCTGAAACAAGCCAAAATACGCAGCCTCCCGTCTCCAGGCCGACTGCCGTTACGTCACCACTACTATATTGTGAAAGAAGAAAAATATTCAAGTTATTTTTAGCAAGAATGCAAGATCTGATCTTATCGAACCTAGAAGAGTATAAAACTGTATACCTTTTTAAACCGAGGCCACAGAACTTGTTTTTTCTAATCCAGGGTTCTTGGACTAGAATTATGTCCTCATTTGATTTGGTCAGTCTGAGGATCACGGCTGCCGAAGCAGCCTTAGAATGGTGAAGATTAATCTGAACCGTGCTAAGCATAAACAGATTAACTTACTTTCCTTCATATAGCCTTCGCTGTTGCGGCAGGGTTTTCTCTTTCGGTACTTGGTGGGACGCCAACAGTCTTGACGCTCCCTTCAGGTCCTCTTTGTTGTCTCTTTTTGTCACCCCCCCCCCCTCCCCCATCAATTCGACACGATCTTCCTCGTCCGAGTCCAGGGATAGGCGACTGCTCATAGCCGTTAATCGCTTCATCGCTGAGCTCCTAACGTCCCACTTTCTAGAACCTTCGTCTCTTAGTTCCTCTTCCATTGGTAGGTCTTCCACAATAGCTTCGACCTCATCCTTTTTAAATACCTTTAGGGTAATCGACCCGAAGCCGATGCCGAATACCCCCTTTGTCTTAGCTAGAGGGTCTAGGGACTCTTTGTTCACCACTAAAATGGATAACCTAGATCCTCCCTTCGCCTCCTCTTGTTTAATGATCTTCCAATTGTTCTTGGGAAGATCAATATTGCTTGCCCGAATTATCCGAATTATTTCATTCGGACAGGATGGCTCGATAGGCAGCCAGACGCGTGCTCTTAGTCTGCTAGGGATCTCGTTCCTGTCAGACACTACCAGCTTCGCGCTTCCCCACAATTCGCGTACCTTAGCTACGGCCAGACGATAAAGGTCTGACGATCTTTGTAAGGCGATTGTTGTACGTTTCACAAACTCTTTTGGCCTTTCGATTTGTTTCTCGAATAATGATGTCACACATCAACAGCTATTTTGCGGTATATAAATGGTTAATTTGTGCCGGCCCGCACCACTTTACTTTAAAACATTGTGAACTTTGGTTTGTGCACATGACCAGATATTATTTTACGATTGAGATCCATATACTTAGCAGTAAAAATGTCGTCTATACTTTTGGGCACAGGCTGTTTCGAAATACTTTCATCTGAGTCGTATTATTCTTCCTGCGCTCTATGATGATTTCTTGTTCAGTATCTGACTGTTCTTCAGTCACATGACACATCATCAGCATTTGAGACGTAGTTTTGTTGTTTATATTCCACTGTGAGTAAACGCGGCACACATTTGGAAAAAACTTTTTCATTGCCAGTTTTTTATGCAAAATATAGTACATAATACCAATTGATATCTTCATGATCTGAGCCATTTCACATAATTTCACTTTTTGATCTTTTATCGCGATTTTTACGATTTTATTGATGTTTTCTTGAGTCACTGCTTCATTTAAACGACCATAGCGTCCAGCATAATTTATGTCTGTGCAACAACGTTTAAAATCAGCAGCCCACCGATAAATGTTAGGTTTTGACGGAGCACAGTCCGAATAATACTTTTCAAACCATTACCGAGCTTGACATGTGCCACCAATTACTGACCCAAAAACACTAAATTTTTTTCATAAAGTTCATCAGTTTTAATCATTAACCGAAACACTCTGGCTGAATGTTAGTTTGTCCAGTTAGAGCAGCTCGTCCCGATTTTTCTAAAAAAAATTTTAAAAATTACTTCTTTAACGAATTTTTATTTATTTTTTTCCTGAATCTCCAATTTAGGAGCAAAGGGCGTCTATTATTCTGAACCATCTTACTCTATTTGGGGCTATTGCTTTAATTTCCACCTATGATTTTCCCAAGTGTTTTGCCTCTGCTAGCATCGTTCTCTTCCATGTCATTGCTGGCCTTCCAACTTTTCTTTTTCCTTGTGAGTTCCAGTCTAATGACATCCTTGTTATATCACTTGATGCCTTTCTCAGTGTTTGGCCAATCCATCTCCATTTTCGTCGCTTTATTTCGGTCTCAATGTCTGATTGACATGTTGTTCTGTGCAGATTGATGTTACTAATCGTGTTAGGCCAGAAGCACTTAAGTATTCGTCGAAGGCATTTGTTTACGAACACCTGTAGCTTCTGTATGATTTTTCCTGTATGCTTCCATGTCTTACACCCATACAGTAGTACCGATTTCACACATGAGTTGAATATTCGTATCTTGCGCGATAGGACAGAAATATTCCAGACTTTGTTTAGTATGTTGAATCTATGTCTGGCTTTATTTATACGTTTGTGTATGTCTTCTTCTGTTCCACCTGTTTCCGTTACTGTGCAACCAAGGTATACGAATTCATTTACATCTTCAATTTGTATATTGTTGATGTGCATCGGTGTGGTTATATTTGTGTTGAGACTCACCGCTTTGGTTTTTTTGATATTAATTTTGAGGCCAACTTCATTAGCTAGATCTGAAAGCTGTTGCACTTTCTGCTGCTTGTCGGAATGTTTGTGTGTGAGCAAGCATATGTCGTCTGCATAGTCCAAATCATTGAGTTTACCAGTTAACCCCCATTGAATGCCATTAGGGGACTTAGTTTCCGCATTACACTGTCTAATACGATTAGGAACAGCATTGGTGAGAGTACGCAACCTTGCCTTACTCCTCAAATGTTGTAATATGTTTCATTTTATTTGCCTGTGTATTGAATTCGGTTCCCAGCATCCCGATACATTTCTTGTATGAGTTCAATTAATTTCTTTGGGATGCCCATTTCACAAAGTGTCTGCCATATTGCATTCCTGTTTATCGCATCGAATGCGCGTTCGAAAACGACCAAGAGCATACACAATGGTGAATTTCATTCATTGGATTGCTCAGTAATGATACGGATTGTGTTGATGTGATCAGTGCAACTTCTTCCTGGTCTAAATCAAGCTTAATTCCTACATTCTCTTAGGTCACCCTTCTTGGGTATCGTAATTATCAAGCCTTCTTTCTATTTCAGTGGGATTCTCCCAGAATTCCAGATTTCTTGGATTATTTGGATTATTGGTGTTAATATGCTTGCAGTTTCAGATCAATCTTCTTTGAATATTTCGGCGGTTATATTGTCTATTCCAGCGGCCTTACTGGTCTTTAGTCTATTAATGACATTTTTAACTTCCCGTTCCGTTGGTGAATGGGTGATGCTAGTTTCGTTATTGATGTCAATTGATGACTGGAGATTTTCGGGGTCGACGACGACGTCTTCTTCGAAATATTCCTTCCATCTCTTTAACTGCGCTTCATCTGTTGTTAGTACTTGACCATTAGTGTCCCTTATAGATGATATGTTTGTAATTTTACCAGTGACCTTTCTTACACACTGGTGTAGTGCTCACATATTTGGATTGCTGCTGCCTCTTCAGCAGCTTTGAGGATGCTTTCTGTATATTTTCTTCGATCATTCCTTGCCATCTTTTTTACTTGACGCGCTGTTTCGCCGTATCTACGATTCACCTCTTCCGTGTTATGTTGGCACATTTGCAACTTAAATTGACGGCGTTCCTCAACTTTCTGCCCTGTATCATCACTGATTCAAGGTTTCCGATTGTATTCTCTGTAACCGAGTACGTCCGTGGCAGTCTTGATGTAGGCTTCTTCTGCTTGGTTTCAAGTACTAGCTTCAACGAATAGTACTTGTTATTTCTCTAGACTAGGTTAGTGTACGATATATAAAAAGCAGAATAATTGTTGCCTAAGTATGCAAGTGTAAACCATAGGAAACATTGAGGAAAGAAAAGACTGCATGAAAAAATTATTAGAGATGCAGCAATGATAGCCCAGATATTGTCTTTACGCAGATTTTCTTCAACTATATTACATACATTTTGTGCTAGCCTTGGGTTTGGTAGTAATAAGTAATTAATATTTTCAGCCCGATATAGAGGCACTCTCATTTTTATAATTCAAGTTAAGTGATATTTTTTTAACCGCACATTATTATTTTTTAAATAAATATTTAACCAACGTTAAAAATAGCACTTGAAGTAAATTCTGCATCCCATTTGACATTTGACTGTTTGCGGTAGAAAAATTCAAATTAATGATGAGAAGCAAGAGTGTGTAAAAAAAAATTCGTAAAAAGGTTATTTCAAATTTAAATGCTGACATAATCATAATATCTCCAAAAATAAAATAAAAACATAGGTAGCGTACGTAAGTCAAATTCTATAATTATTCAAATGAAATTTAAAAATGTGGACCGATATCGGTTGTTACCTAACAAAATTATATTGCATAAAAAAAATGAGCAAAACAATACAAAATTCAGTGAATTATTTACGTAATTAAAATATTTAAATTTCTATTTTACGTATGTACAATGTATACACACACATTTATATATATATATATATATATATATATATATATATATATATATATATATATATATATATATATATATATATATATATATATATATATATATATATATATATATATATATATATATATATATATATATATATATATATATATATATATATATATATATATATATATATATATATATATATATATATATATGTAGTATGGTACGACTTTATACGTAAATGGTGAAAATCAACAGCGACAGGAAATGGAAATGTTGAAATTATACAGTGACATAAAAATGTATGGAATTTTTCGATTTATTTAACCCAAATATGTAAAAATAGCGTGCACACACACTCATGTATATTTGGGGGATGGAGTATCACACTTATAAAACAAACATACGAATTACAATAATTTTCACGTCACTCCATTTCGTACGTCAACCGTATATATACACAAACACACACACCTATACGCACAGACATATCTAAAATTAATGGAATTTGTCTTAATATTAAATGTTCCAGTTCCATTTTCATTTGTTTTTTCTTTACATAAGCTTTTTTTTTTACTTTGTTTGTGCTTTTAGCATAACATATACATACGCAACAAAAACACACTCAAATTCACCTTTTGATCGTAGAAATTCTTCTTAAACTGAATTATTTAAAAACAAAGCATAACACAACAACAACAAAAATGTATAAAAAACAAGGAAAAGCGGAACGGTATAAAAACAACATAGCATTTTCCTCAACACCGTCAAAAAAAAATTCTATTTTTCCCAATTTTAGAGGATTTAATTTTTATCTTGTTGGGTGTTCAAAGTTTTCTATTGTGTTGTGTTTTGTTTTACGTTTCGTTGTACTTTGTTTGTCGGTATATATCTGTGAACACAGAGGAAAATTTTCTGATGAAAGGAATTTTCTAAATAATTTTTTTGTTGTGTATAAATATTTTTATCATTATTACTGTTATTTGTAATCATCATCATTATCATTAAGTTTTTCTACTGATTTCTTGTGCCGATGTTGAAGGAATTTTGTAAAAAAGTTAAAAAAAAAAACTTTATGCTTTTATAAAAGCTTTTTAAGTGTATTAGTTTTTTTTTTCATTCGGTAAATGTCAGAAGCATTTAATATGTTTGTTGAGGTAATGGTTTTACAATCTAGATCACTATATAATTGAAAATTGATGCGGGTACTGTGCTGTTATAGTCGGTTCAAATCGTGAATGATATTCTGTTACATTCAGTTGCCAAAATTTCATTTGTAATTATTTCAAATGGGAGTCTCGACAATTTAAGTGATCCATTTCTTCATAGGTTGCAGCTTACAATTACCTGGGAGCCATTATGATTTAAAACGTTTGTAAATATTCAAAATATTGTAACTTTAATGTTAGACTATCCTAGCTACTTAACATCGTAGAAATTTAAGTTTTACCCTTTTAGTCTATGCCTGGGGAGTTACTTCAAAATAAAATCTGTGTCTGTGTAATTTTTTTCTAAACTGAATTTTGTAAACACCCGTTACCTCAAAGAATATCAAAAAATGATTTTTATGTTAATTTTCTTCTGACAGTCCCACAACTGTATTTCGTAAGTCCATGTAAGGGCTTTAACACCTGTTGGTACAGTAATAATTTGTTTTGTACTGACAATCCGGAGGATCACAGGACCCCAAAAAATTGTTAAATTGTTAAATCAAGTCAGTTTTATACTGCCTTGTGGGAGCCCTACTGAGATTTCCTTGAGCACAGAGTATTTCTCTCATATTTTACTCGAAAGCCCAGAGTATGCCTCTCATATTTTACTCGAAAGAGTTAGTTCTCAATATAGGACTTTATGATCATTTACAATTTTTAGCGCTACATCTAGAAAGACGCCAAAGCATACCTTCTTCTTCTATAGTTAAATGTTTCTTTCTGATTCCGAACTGATATTGCGGGATAAAATTACTTTGCTCTATATTTATTTTTAATCTTTTTGGTACTGTAGTTTTGCGAATAATTTTTAAGTCACTGGTAAAAGTGAGATTGATTGTCAGTTTTTATAAGCTGTTTGTTTGCATAAAGGCTGGACAATTTCTTCCATAAGTGTACAGCAAATATATAATCTTTTTTTTTGCATTTCTAGCCCTTCCATCATGTCCTTTCGTTTGTTTTAATTGGAGGAATTTGCATATTTGATCGTTTTATTTCCTTTGCTGTTTTGACAGCAGTACAGTTTTGTTTTGGTAACAAAAGAATCTATTAGATCAAAATTTTATTTGTATCAGTTAGCCAATTTATAGTCGGCTTAGGACTTCAGTGAAATTCACATTTTATTTCTTGAGTGGATGCAAACGATTCTTCACGTTTTGGGAACGTCAGCTTTGAGCACTGGACAAAATGTTTGTATTGAAGTCGCCTCTAATGAAGTTAACTCCGATTTTGGAAACTATTTTGGAATTCATATCCTGAGTTTGTATTTCGCAGGGCTTGAGCAAAACTTGTTCCTCTCTTTTCATATATAAAAAAGTTCCGTTTATTGTGCTATCCTTATTTGTCGTGCTTGATTCTTCATTTTGTATGATTGTTTGCTTAATTTACATCCTCGATAACTGGTTGGGTGCTATGCCCCCGGCAATTAACACATTTCAGTGGGTGCTTTCCAGCACATTTGCACACCTAGTCTTTCGTCCACAGTATTTTTGCACTGGAAGGTTCTCTTACTGTCACATTTTCTAGCTATTCTCTTCTTCACCTTACTCTTTTTTTATAATATTCACCAAAATTTTGAATCCTTTATTTTGAAGGTTATCGATTATGTGTTTACTTGGGCAGGTTAAGTGTAAAGTCTTTTAGCCATAACTTTGATAAAGGATAACTCCTGGTCTGTTACAGAATTCATCACCGTTTGAATTTCTAAGAACTTAATAATTTGTATGGTGGTGTTTTTTTAGGCTTTCCTGTTGTCCTTTTCTTGTTTATGTTATCAATTTATAACGCTCATATAGAAGTGGCTTGATCAGTTATAACGAATTGCTTTTTATTTCTTTGGAGCTGATCTCAATATATTTAGTTTTCTTTGAAACGAATCAACAATTTCCGGATTATGCAATAGAAAACCCACCTCAGAATCAATAATGCCCGTCTCGATTAAAAAGTGGATTTACCAATGTTGGTATTAGTGTACTATAACGACGGCGGATGTTGTGTCGGTTATCTTTAGATGATTTGGTAGTCAAAACTAAACACTAAACAAAACATTCTTCAGCGCTTACATTGATACAAATTAAACCTATGTTCCACGGAGATGTAATTTCACGAGTCATTCTTGCGCTTGGTACATAATTTAGAAAATGTAGATAATGCCTTAAATTCGATAATGAATCACCTCCATTGTTATTGAATGACAACATTGCCGGAAATAATGGCACTTTTAAATAAATGGTGTCACACATTGGTAAGCTGTCAGTATATCAAACACAAAAAAAGAATCTTTAACTTCATTTTAACCAAAAATTTCTTGATCATATTACATCTGAATGGACGGAGGTTAGGGTGATTTTTATCCCAAAAACGGGGAAAAATTCACAGGCCTACCCAAAGGACCAAAGACCTATAACTCTATCATTCTTTCTGTTGGAAACATTGGAAAAACTGATTGACGTGTACATACGTGCAAAAATAAAACCCAGTAATTGGGCGACTTCTCAGCATGCGTACTGGAAAGGGAGATCTGTGGACACGGCTCTGCATTCCCTGGTGCGGACAATTGAGAAATCAATCCACTCGAAAGAGTACTGTATGGTAGCCTTCCTCGATATAAAGGGTGCCTTTAACAATGTCAGGACGGAGGCAGTTCAGGAAGGACTGTCTTTCTTAGATGTGGACTGCCCCTTAAGGAGGTTGATAAATCAGATGTTGGTATGCAGGATTGTTAATGCGGAGATAGGAGAATCCACCATTAGGAGGCGAGTAGTTAGAGGAACTTCGGAAGGTGGTGTCCTTCTCTGGAACATAGTAATCAATGGACTAATTTTGGAACAAGTTAGGGAATAGGGGTGATAGCGTATGCAGATGACGTAGTGATCGTGATCTCGGGTAAGTACCTAAGCACGATTAGGGAAGTCATGCAACACGCGCTCTTAATCATTACAAAGTGGGCTAGCAAATGTGGGCTGGGTATAAATCCATCCAAAACAGAGCTTTTACTCTTCACCAAGAAATATAAAATTCCGGTAGTCGCCCCTCCTACCTTAAAAGACACGGCACTGGCCTTTACTGATGAGGCAAGATTTCTGGGCATAATTTTGGACAGTAGGCTAAATTGGAAGCCCAATATTTTAGAGAGAGTAAAGAAGTCTACCATGGCTCTGTACTCATGTAGGAACGCCGTCGGTAGGATATGGGGTCTAAAACCAGAGCTGGTACACTGGCTCTTAACCGCTGTAGTGAGACCGATTCTGATGTATGAGGTGAGTGTGTCGTGGCCAGCACTAGACAAGACAACTTATAAAAATATGATAAAGAAGGTAAAAAGAACGGCCTGCTTGCTTATAAGCGGGGAACTGAAGACAACCCCTACACGTGCTTTGGAGGCTATGCACTACTTTCTTCCTGTCAATATCTTTGATAAGCAGAGAGCGGTAACTACGGCTGCACGACTCACTGCCGTGTTTGAGTGAAAATGTCTACAGACGGGCCACTCGACGATTGGCAGTTCGTTTAAGGAGGGCTTGGCGAATAATGACTACACAATACCGATTGTATGCTTTGAAAAAGGCTTCCGGACCTCTATCCGCTCAAGGGAATCCTGGGGGAACATGTCAACAGCGGAAACTGGAAGTATACAATTCTGCACTGACGGCTCCAAACTAGACGCAAAGTCGGAGCTGGAGTCTATTGTGACAAATTAAATGTGAATATATCCGTCCGTCTGCCTGATCACTGCAGTGTGTACCAGGCAGAGGTGGTAGCGATTAAGGAGGCGCTGACTTGGTTGATTCATAATGTCATATCCACAAGGGATATAACAATATATGTGGACAGTCAGGCGGCAATCAATTCGATGGAGTCAGTTTTTCTGACGTCCGCGGTGGCTTAACGAGATGAGTGAACATTTCAATATCTAGATAGTCTGGGTTCCCCGGTCACTCGAACGTTCTGAGGGACTGTAGGGCTGACAAACTGGCAAGTAAAGGTACAACTCTCCAATTGAAAAAGGAAAGGGCCAATCTTTGGAGGCCAATAGCAGCGCTTTTTATGGCGCTTAAAATGAGGCGATAGCCTCGGCACAGAAAAGGTGGAACAATAACACTATAACATGCAATATAGCGCGGCAAGTCTGGCCGAAACTGGACTTGAAGCGCTCCAAAACACTACTATCCCTAAGTAGACCTGACTTAAGTGTAGTCGTGGGGGTGCTCACAGTGTGCGTTAGCAGCCACTCTAACCTAACATAACCCTAACCTACATCTGAATGCATCTCTATTTAAACATGTAAATACTTGAAACTGCAAGCATTACATTCGCCCGTATCAAACCGCAACTCCTGCAATTAGAGGACCACCTTCTATTTCAGTCATAGCTGCTTTAAGCGATAATATTCAAACCGAATGACTTCAAATTACCAATTCAACTTAATCTCGAGCTAACACTACGACTCTAACTCTACAATAACAGATTCATAACCAACAAGCAAGTCTTTTATCATCATGCCATTTAGCCTCCTACGTCTTATTAGCAACAGTAGTGGTCAAGACTTTGGACTCTCATAACAGCAGTAAGCGAATCCACAGTATTCATTGTCTGGAGGGCAAATGTTACAATTCAATCATATTATTCCTGTTTACTGCAAATATTGACGCTTATGATTTACCTAATGCTACTAGACATCAGCCCTTTAGCCATAGAATAAAGGCTGGTAATTGGCTAATACCTTCAAACATAAATCTTGGAGGTCAACAATCTGCAAAAAATTTCCATACTTATTCGATCAGAACTATATTTTGAGTTAATTTCAGTCGGTTAGATCAAATTTGCAGACTATATACTATATCTCTAAAATACAGTTCTTGGTTGGATAGTGCCTGGCACTATGAATGTAAAACATTTACTGCAATCCGGCTGGCAGCGATGAATTAAAATAGAATTCATACCTCGAACGACTTTTCAAACAGGAGATTATTGAATTGTTTTTGTCCGCCAATCACCTAGCATCTTAAAAGCCATTGCAAAATGGTTTCCGTCACGTTATAAAGTATAATCATAATTACAACTCATTTCTGCATATGGTAGCTTATATTCTTTGATTTATTATCGTCAACTTCGAGGTCAGTGTGGATACCTCAAGCCATGGATACCTTTACAACGACTATAACAAGCATCTAATGCTCCTTCCAAACAACGATTCTTGCAATGTTCAGATTTTATCATTATCGTATCATTAAACTGTCACACGAGACTTAAAGAATAGCTCGCCTCAGTCCGATACGAATTTTGACCACTAAACGGAAGAGCTCAGATACAAATCTGTAAAGAGTGCTATTGATATTTTAAGAAAATACCCGTGACAAGACATTGACAAAATACTATTTGGTAAATTTTGTTTGTGTCTTACAAACCAGCATTCATTCCAACGTTGCAACTAATCATTTCCAATAGTGGTCTGTGCAGTAATATGTACTTCAACAATTAAACTTTGTCGTAGCGACGAACAAACTTTGCGAATTATATCTTCTCTTCGACTCTAACCAGCATAAAGGGTCACAAAATATAAAAAAGGGATATTGCTAAATGGAAAAAATAAATTGGCATTTTCTTTAACTGGTTCGCCTCAATTTAGAGGGCCCTATGATGAAGCTATCTAAAATACGCTAAATATCATATTGGGTGGATTATGGGTAAAGCATTAACCAACGAGTCTGTAAGAAATTTCCGTAAGAATGCGACAATAGGAAAATTTATGTTAATGACCAGACGCTCTTAAAGAAAGTTTCGTTTAGTTTCGTTAATGAACTGTCACGTAACAATTCTGTAACGAGCGAAAATTACCGCACACACTGAAAGAAATGTCAAACAGTTGCGTGTAGTTAATAGTTTTAGATTGGTTATTGGCATGTAAATATTTAATTATTTAAATTTTAATATTGTATCTATTATTATATTTACTTTTTAAATATATAATATAATATATTATTAGTTGTGTAATGTGATAAAAAATTATATTGTCGGAAAATAATAAAATTTATTTTCGCTTTGTACACACACTTCACAAATAAATTTGAACTTTTGTAGGTTAAAGTTTATTGTAATTCGCGTATTGCGTTACAGATCGGTGGTCGCACTGTCAAATTTTCTGTAAAAATTCTCTTCGATCAATTCCGTAAGGTTTCGTTACAGATTTTTACAGACTCGCTGGTTAATGCTATATACAACATTGACTGTTGTGGATTTCTCAACATCGGCAAAATAAGTATGAGTGGGTCTTGAACTGGAGACCATTTAGACTACTGACCCGGGTAATTTTTTAACCACTTTATTTTGAGCATTTTTCTAAAACTGTTTCACCCTTACCTTCTAGAACTTCTAATGATGTTTTTTTCATTATAGTCTTCTTGGTTGTCTTCACTTAAAGCTTTACTTTATAAGCTTTTTAAATATATTTTTGGACTATAAAACTATACAGTGATATTGCACATTTCTTCCATCATACTATATTTGGGCCATTAATTTAGATTATAACACTAAAATACAAAATATTTGGCAAAATGCCAACATAAATGACATTACATACAGAGACTACAAACAAGCGATATAAAAGCTTCTATTCATAAAGCGCGCGTATATAAATTATTTATGTATACATTTATTAAACAGAATGGGGCAACTATGACAGTTTTAAAACACGAGATAAATAAAATAAAATAAAATTTTATTTTATTAGCAATTTTGTACACTACCTGTCACAAGCAGTTGGCATTCAAGTTTATTATTTCATTTATAACGTTTTATATTTCAATATTTCGATTCAAATATATTTATTACACTAAATCGCCTACAAAGCTTTTTTAAGTTTAAAAACCATTTTTGCATATAGTTGAAAACATTATGCTATGTACGGTATTATATTATCTATAATAGCAAAATATTATATTCCACTAAACCATCATATAATTACGCGAATTCAATAAAATTTACATATTTTTTTTTTATGATCTATCATATTGTATAGCCACAGATTAAATCATGAAATTTTATTGTACTCCAACATATTTTAAGAGTTAAACACACAATCATCATAAAACGGGTAATATACTCATAACGTATGTACACAGGATGATAGTTAAAAATTTTATTACATCGACAGATAAATATATTATAAATCGATGACAGTAAAATTGTTTGAAGCGTGTTTGATAAATGGTGTGCATTCGTTTGGTTCAAACTCCGATCCTATTTTAATTCAAACAAACGAAGGTAATGAAGCACATGGGTTCACCGATTAGAAAATGCACAGTGATCAGTGCAAATAGATCGTCTATGTCGTTACTCAGCGAGTCACTATCGTAATCGAATTTAGAATGCTCTCGAATTTGGACTAACTATGTTTGCATTTTATCTGGCATCATCACGGTATTTTTGGTAACTCAGTTAAGCTGATGTTAAAACGATTTTCGCTGAACTTCCGCAGACCAAACTGTGGAACACGGGCTAGATTAACAGTAAATTCTATTCCTTTAAGGGAATTAAAATATGATTTTCTGGTTTAAGTATGGAATACCTTGTGTTGAAGAACGAGTCTAATGTATTTAGTCTGCCTCCAGCTTTTACAACGCCTTCATTGACGATGAACGGGGTTAGGGATATAGAATACTATTAAAGCCAATTTCTTTGTTATGATTTAAGGAATGTATGTCCGGCAATTTGCTATCTTTAACACATTTCAGACATATGATTTCTGGGTAGCGGTCGAAACTGGATATTTCACAACTAGATTTGACGAAACAGGATAATTCAAACTGGATATTTCAAAACGAGATAAGGTACAAAACGAGACATGGTACAAAACTGGATATTTCAAAACAAAATATTTTGACATGTGATTTAAACTTAAAATGATTTTTTAGGAGTTCTGAAATATGGCCAATTAGGAAGGAGCTCGGCGAGTTCTTAACCGATTATGATGAAATTCGATATGTAAAATGAAAATGGGATTTTAAAAGGATTTTTTGGGAAAGTTCTGGAACATGTCCAATTAGGGAGGAACTCGGTGAGTTCTTAACCGATTATGATGAAATTCGATATGTAGATGAAAATGTTGATAAAAATTTATTAATTTAAGTGAAGAAAAGTTATATTAAGTAGAAGAATAAAAAATAGATGAAGATAAATTTACTGACAGTAAACTCGATCAAGTCAATGATTATTTTAATAAGATGAGAAAAGCAGCAATTAAAAAAAACCATTAAGTAAAGGAATATTCTTTCTCTCTGCTTTAAATTATTGAAGTATGAAACCTTATTGGCCATATTCCACAGGTTTCCCAAAAAAGGTTTTTATTTATACAATTAAAGAAAAAAACATTAAGTAAAGGAAAATTATATTTCTCTCCTTAGAAATATTCAAGTATGGAACCTTACTGGCCTTATTCCAGAACTTTCCCAACAAACCATTTTAAAATCCCATTTTCATCCTACATATCGAATTTGATCATAATCGGTTAAGAACTCGCCGAGTTCCTTCCTAACTGGTGATATTCCAGAACTTTTCCAAAAAATCATTTTTGAACCCCATTTTCATCCTGCATATCGAATTTCATCATAATCGGTTAAGAACTCGCCGAGTTCCTCCCTAGTTGGCCATATTCCAGAATTTTTCCAAAAAATCATTTTAAAATCCAATTTTCATCTAACATATCGAATTTTATCTAAATCGGTTAAGAAATCACCAAGTTCCTTCCTTATTGACCATATTCCAGAACTGTCCCAAAAAATCCTATTAAAATCTTACTTTCTTCCTTCGTATCGAATTTCATTAAAATCGGTTAAGAACTCGCCGAGTTCCTTCCTAACTGGCCATATTCCAGAACTTTTCCAAAAAATCATTTTAAGTTTAACTCACATGTCGAAATATCCTGTTTTGAAATATCCAGTTTTATACCATGTCTCGTTTTGTACCTTATCTCGTTTTGTCAAATCCTATTTTGAAATATCCAGTTTTAAAATGTCCAGTTCTGAGCGATTCCCATGATTTCTATCTTTTTCGATATGCTGGATGCGTTCAGCTTTCAGTATGATGTTTCTACTGTAAAACCCACTCCAATATGCTTTTGATCCTTGAATATGACTCAACCCTTTTAAATAGATCTTCTAGTACGTGGTTTGACTTAAATTTGAGGTAAGACTTTAATGAAACTTGCCTTTCTTCCAGCTTTGTGTGATCGATAGTTTTTGTTGAAAGAGGGGCTTATGGGTAACACCTCGAGGAGCAATGTCCGCGCTGGATTATCTTTAGAGGCTACATGATTCCATTGTGCTTGAGGCAAATATTTCTGAAGTTGTGTTCCCAATGAAGTATTTTCGTTGCCTTGGGACATATTTTGACAAAGATAACGCGATATTTGAACCAGTCTAGGCATAACATTCCACATCTTTAAGGCCTAGCACTTGTTAAGTGCATTTGATGAGTTGATTTAATAATACATAGAGCTCCAATCTTGGAAGATGCTCTTGTTTCAGAGGTGATATCTTCGTTTTGGACATGAAAATACGAGTATGTCTTCTGGAATGACTATTTGCGTGTATGAATAATAGTCACTGCTGCATATAAGCAAACATCGTAGATTTAGAGTTCAGATATTCAATTCAACGTCTTCTCAAACCGTACGGGACTTCAATTTTTTCCAGTTCAAACAATGTGTTTGAACAATGTGGATGATCTTAACTTAATTTTTTCAATCATAGTTTTTGTAGAATCCCATTACAGATCAAACGTCATCGAAATGTAGATTGAAGTCTTCTCTAAGATCAAGTAGAACAGCGCTTAATAGCTTTGGAGAGTTGGATTGCCATTTTCGTAATATTAAACCGCCTTTTGCCAACACTCCTAAACTGGATTTACTTAAAGCATGGTGAGGTAGGTAAAGACGTTTGTTTGTTGGGCATCCTTAATGGATATATTCTATCTCTTGCATATGTCCTAACCTCAAATATTCAGTAATGAAATTGTTATATTGAACATAAAGGTAGGTGGGTGCTGAACTTACCATCCACAACCGTTAATCTGTCACAGTAGCAGCTGATTTCGAGTGTCCCAATTCTCCAGAAACACTTTGTACTTCTACCTCAAAAATAGTTGATGTTGTTGGAAGTTCTTCTAAAGTCCAGGATCTTTCCAATAATTTAGATATGTCTTCTTGTTCATCAACAGTACTAGTGAACGAGTTCAAGTTGGATATTCCTGCAGATGTTGCTGTAAAATTAACCCATCCAAATTTGGTTAACTGCGCAATAAGTCGATTCTTGATGATAAATGTATCCACTTCAAGAAAAATTTCGAGTTTATTTGGCGTGTGAAAAGTAAGATCCGCTAACTGAAGATTTTTCTGGTTTGTCTATCTATATTGTTCGTCAATTTTTAGTTATGGGATTGTGGATAGTAAAATCATTAGAATCAGAGCTTCGACTTCATAGACATCAATTGCTATAAACTACGATTGAATTGTGATGTTGCCTATGGCCTCTTGTAAAATATCGTGGTAGTTTTAGTGTTTAAACTCTTATTGTAATAATGCTTGAGCCATATGCTGGTTTCCTTTAGAATCGCAAACTTATACTACTGTTGTGGGTAAAAGAGCGAGACGCGACGCTGGTATTGAAAGTCGCAACAAAAATGCTTGAATGTTGGTACGAATGTGCTTCTAGATCGAGAGGTTGTCAACTGTTCCGTTTTAATATTAACGAGAGATTCTAATCCTAGATGAAGTAGCGTTCTACGCTTAGCTTTGCATCTTTAGCACAAAGAGTCTCCCAGACACTTATTTGTTTCAAATATCCAGACACTTACTTGAACTTTGTTCCTGCGACCTAAAATATCTTTTTGCTCTTGGGATTTATTAGTTTAAAAGCTTCTCCACATTCTTAATAAAGGCGAAAATGCTACTTGCAGAGGCAAATTTACATTTCGCCGGGGTAAAATACCTCTAAAATGGAGCCAGCTCAGTGTATACCGAGCAACACATCCCCATAGTGTATGGTCTGCGATTTCTATCTCTTCCAAACAAAGTCGGCACTTCATCTCTGTGAACAAGTTCATTTTATTCAAATGATATCTCAGATTACAGGGACCTGACAGAAAATTCACTAGTTTCCTAATATTTCCTTTACTGAAATTGATCGCCAAGTCCTTATAGTGAAATGGTCTGATCAAAGATTTGGCTAATCTGCCGCCGGGAATACATTTCCAATAGGGCAAGCACTGTATTTCTACTTGAAATAACTTTGTTATGGCAAGAGAGGGATTGTAGCAGTTTGTAACAACTTTTAATCGACTTAAAATCCAAGCAGTTAGAAGCCAGTGCTTTCAATGCTGCTGGACTGTCAGATACAATTTGAATGGTGGTGTTTTGAAGACCTTTGTTCAAAATAGTTAAGACGTAAGTTTTGATGGTGTGAACTCCTAGTGATTTCGATATTTTATGGTTGGGTTCAAAGACACCAATGCCTATTCCACTATCCATTTTTATCCATCTGTAAACCAGACTAGTCTGCTAGGCTCCATAGGAGGTTCACCACTATCCCGGTATATTCTATCAAGGACTGTTACCCCGAAATTCCTACCAAAGCAGAGTTCTTTGGACATAACGTGCGGAACTCTAAGGAACATATTCAAGTCTGAAAGTTCATTCAAAATGCCCATCATCATGACTATATTGATTCACTAGCTGTAATAATGTAATTCACTAGGTGGTCAGCTCGCAACGAACAATTTTACACACAATTGGTCACGGTGAACTCAGGACCGCGGTGTGTCTAATCCCATACCTATACCATCACTATATTGGTATAACATAAAGAAAACATTTAGATATGGCTTCCTTATAAACGAGACATACTATGAGAAACAGAATTTTCTGATGTTATGGACATAATCAGTAACAAAATGGTTACTATCCGCAATATAATATTATTATATGTATATATAAGACTATATCGTATATAACGGTTGTGGTACAAAATAATTTTTTCATCTTAAGTTTTGTAACGGATATGATAGTGATTTTATCTGCTAACGTAATAGAACGGGAAATACGAAAATACTTACAAAACAGGAAGCTATTTGCACTTAGATGATTTTTCCATCGTACACTAAAAAAATCGTAAAATGGTAAGAAAAGCAACACATTAAAAATACGTTAACGGGAAGGTTAACCACATTATATGCTTATGGTAATAATATCGCTTGGTTTGCTTTCACAATTTTTCATCAATCATACAAGTGGACTTTATATATTATGTAACAATAGGAAAAACGTATATATTATATATCAAATTTTATTTTCAAAATATTACGTCACTTTAAATAAAAATGTTAAGTGAAATCTTGAAAATATCGGATGAAGGACAAAAAGTAACAAAAATCTTATGACTTGTTGAGGAATCTTGATAGTTGATATATTTTATATATAATCGGTGTTTGTTTAGGTTTTTTTTTTTTCGTTAAATGATAAGAGATTTGTCGGTAAAATATTTATGTAAAGGCCATTCCGTCACGTGGGCATGTTATAGTTAACATCGATTTCGATAAATTTTAAATGTATCTCTATTTTATATCAAATATTAACTATAACCTGGGAGAATCACCGTAAATATTAACAGGGGGAAATATATAACCGTATTATATAATTATATATATATATATATATATATATATATATATATATATATATATATATATATATATATATATATATATATATATATTATACATAGCATAGTCTAGTGTCTACACATATCACCATTGTCTGATCAAATGACCACAAACGTTGTCGTTATATTGGTGAACCCACAAAGTGAGGTAGTGCTATTCTCGTTTTATTTGCACCTTATCCACTCTGACAAACACGAGATCACTGGTCTTTCAGTGATTTTGAGTATTTTTGGAAGTAACGTTAGTCATATATTGATCGTAGTTGTTCGATTTCAGTGTCTGTGGTTGGATGTTGTAGAACACTTAGTTTTGTGATAGGTCTTTTTAGTAAAGCACCATTACTTCCTTTTACTGTGATCATTCCAGTTACGCTATTATTTTTTATTTTTTTATGGTTAAAATTTATTCATCAGACTTTAAAGTCCATAAAATATGTACAAAGTACAAATATTATTATAAAATTATGTTGTGTTGAATAAAAAACTAAGATTAAAAATCATATCAATGATAATACAGTAAAAATACTATCAATATAATAATAACAAAAATAATAATAATATTAACTTAATTAGAGAAGGGAAAAGTATTTCAAACATTCTTTTTTAAACCGGTGTAGACGTGTAATACGCTTTAGCGTAAGGGTAGGCTATTCCAAGTTTGACCATTGTGAAGTTAGCTCGAAAAAAATCCCGGAAATCGATTATAGTTCAATCTGGTAATACTTCTTTCCATAAATATAGTAAAATAAATATAAAGCTAGAGCGATATAAAACTATAATACGAGTTATAGTTATACCACAGAAAAAGATATACAGATATCGAAGTTTAATAGCCATTAATTACATGGGAATATTCAGGTATTGAAATATCTTCAAACTCGAATCTAGCCAGTTTCGAAAAGGACAATATAATATAACTAATATATTGTTTATCTCTTCTATTTTACGTTTACTATGTAAATAATACAAAAACGTTTCATTGAAATATATGAATCAATACTAATTCCCCTTTTCTGTTTTGTGAATGAAAAAAAAAAATTAACACCGACGGATCAACGATAATAAACTTCGATTGACGAGAACATAAAACATGATAAACAGAAAAAAGTAAATTACAACAAATGATCTACATTATTTTAAATATTACACAACCATTTTGAAGCTAACGGTTGTTGCTTTTTGCTGTATTTATTATGATCAAAAATTTGATTTTCTATAGATATATATATATATATATATATATATATATATATATATATATATATATATATATATATATATATATATATATATATATATATATATATATATATATATATATATATATATATATATATATATATATATATATATATATATATATATATATATATATATATATATAAATAATATATATAAATAAATATCTTTTTCTGTGGTTATACCAAGAAAATAATGTATACAGAATAATATTCTTGAATATGATTCACTGTATAGAAAATAAAAATATATAAAGATGTAGGGGAAATGAATGTATATTAAACGGTTCGACCATACATAATTTGATAATTTTATATTGTCTCTTTCCAACATTCAGTGTTGAGTACGATCGTACAATAATATTTTATCAAAATAAATATTTTGAATGTGTGCGAACTTCTTTATATAATGGAAAACAACAACAAAAACAAGCCAATTTTTTTTACGATACATACAGTACCGCATACATATGTTGTACTGAATCGAAAATTTTATATATGAGATACCCGTCATTATGAACGGAACATTTTTTTAATGATTACTGTAAGCAAAATTTTATAACATGCACGAATAAAAGTTAATTGTTCTCGTCCAACAAAAATATTAAAAAAAATTGGTGAATTTTGTATAATTTACGAAACGATCTATTTTATGAAACCATTTTCATGTGTCTGGTAATAGCAACCTTCATAACATAATATTGTAAATGTTAACAGGTTCGACGGATGAGTCCTTGGCTAAATTCTTCATTTTGATTTCTCCATAATAGTTCGCACTAAGACTGATTTTTTTGTCAAGATTGTCGATTTTTCATTTCAACGTTTGATTTCGCTATTACTCGCTTGGCGGTGGACGAAATTTGATTTTGGAATTGGATTTGGAATTCAAATAAAATAGGTTTTGAATTTTTTTTTGGAATGGGATATTATTTTCAAAGGTTGGTACGTTGTGTATTTTTACATTTGATTTATTAAATAGTTTCTATTGGTAATCATCAAATTTTTTTAATTTTTATCAATATATAATTTTTTTATAATATTTTAATTTATGTTGTTGCGCCGTTAAATTACCCGTATCTTTGAATGGCGATACCAATCAACGTTTTGGGCCATACGCAAAATCTCCAAGTAAGAACGTCATGGTATGATCTGGGCTCGTTACTATGTACGTCAATACATTTTTTTCAATTTCCACCACACCTTGCATTAGTATACTGCAATATTTCTTTCTGTTAGAGTACAGGTGGATTTAAAAAAAAAAAAAAAAAAATCGATTTACAATAGCCCACGCGGTACTATCACAAATATCAAACAAATTACCTAATTGAAGGTATGTGATGGAGTTTGCAACATACCATAAGAATACATAAGTTTCTTTAACACTACGTTCTCAACCGCGCTTTTATAACTGGAGCAAACATCAGAGGATTCATATGGATCTAAAATAATAAAAATTCATCTTTATGTATATATTAAATGGTTTAAACAAATATAAATGTTACCTATTATTTTAATTGCTGTTGATTGCGACAATCGAAAATGACGCTTAAAATCAATGGCGTCATAGTTATTTATGGTTTCCATAAAATAGGAAACTCGATAATGCTTGGTATATGATTCTGTCTCACAACTTGTTGCGGATACATTTGATGAAGACCCATCTGAACCCGATGAACTAGTACTGCTCCTTGACTCAACAATATTATTAGTTATGCTCTAAAAATAAATACATCATGAAAATAATATAAAATGCTTACATACAAAAGAAAACTTTTACCTGTACTATTATAGATTATACTTGATCTATTTCAATTATCTAAATGATTACACTTTCAAATAATAAAAGATTTAAGCACTAAAATACTGATTAAATAATCACATTTAAGATTTAACAATATCGCTTACCCAAAATGGATATCAAAATAATAAAATAACAACAATAACAACTTATAGAAATCTAAATATGAGATGTGGCGCACCTGGTATTCGAAATACTAACTAAAAAGAAATTTTTGAATTACGAAACCATCAATAGAGAAAGATTTCAACCAATTCCAAAAAATTATTCAATATATGGGATTTTTGTTGTTAAAAAAATATACTACTACCATCTAAGAATAATTAGCAGAAACATTAATATAGGAAAGTCAAACATTTATGCTGTGTGCCTTAATCGACTTTTCCAACTAAGCTTTTCAAATTGTTCAAGCTTCCGCTATTGCCTCATAGGTGGAAGCTGAAATGTATTTTTCCGAGGTAAATTTTTGATGTTTTTTCACAAAAAGTATAAAATAACTATAATAATTTTAAACTATAAATAAACTATAATACTTTTTGGTTTAGTTTAGTTCCAAGTTGGGGTACAGTTAGCGAGTTTTGTCTACTTTTGTTTAGTTCTATCTATCTAGAAATAGCATAAGCTAACTCGTTATAATATAGTTTAGTTAGTTTAGTCGCTTAAGGCACACAGCATTAGACAAAAAATCGCGGGTCTAAAGTCTACTAAAAGTCCTTATGGCAAAATTTTATTTGGAGGGAAACCTTTGCGTCGCTTTATGGTTAATTCAATCAACTGTTCGACACTCTAGTTTTGAGTTTCCAATTATCTCTTTGTTATTATTTTTCAACGAATAAGTGAATAATTTTATTTTAGCTCATAGTAAAATATTTCAACCTTGGCCTGTTGGATTTTATAACGTTTTGCTATTGCTTAGCGTCTAGTTAAATCACCTTTGTTTCGAAATAACAATAAAATCTATTGTTTCCTTAGACGCGGTCTAAAAGTCGTCTCAATTTTGTTAAAATTCCCGATTGTCTTATAACCCCTAGCTCAAATATTTGGTGTAACATTAATTTATTGTTTTTTTTTAAATATGAAACTACTGTTAGTAAAATTGCATATATTAGCCCTAATCTGATAAACTATACCAAACAATTAACTAAATAGATAAATTAAATTTAACTGTCTCGTAAAACACTAGTTCCTGAAAAAAACAAATTATTATACATAATATAAATCAATCATAATAAAAATCAACAATTTTGTTAATTTTAATTAATTTATTTTATTTTTTATAATTTATTTTAAATTACTTTAAAATAAAACAAAAATATTTATAGCTTTTTTTTAAAGCTTTCGTACTAATTCTTAAAATTTATATCGAATGAAATAAATAAGGTTAGAAAATATTTCAAAAATTAAAAAAAAAAAAATAGATTAAAAATTAAAATTAAATTATTAATTATTTTAGTTATAAATAACAAGTTGCTATTTTATATTTTACTAAAATTAGTGAATGTTTATATAATATATGAGAATTTTGTTGATTAATTGTTAATTAAAAATTACATGAATAAAATATTTATACATTTTTAATTTTAATTTTGGATGATTACAAATTAATTAAATAATTAATTATGATTTTATTAAAGTATAGAAATCGTTCCTGTTTATTGTTAATTAATATTTAATTATTTTAATAATTATACTGTTTAAATGTTTATTTTAAAAATAAAATTTATTTATAATATTTTTAATTTTTAATTATTTGAATGTTACTTTGATATATATATATATATATATATATATATATATATATATATATATATATATATATATATATATATATATCCATATATCAACTCATAAAAGATATTCTAAATGAAACATTTCGGAAGGTCCTAGGTATCAAAAAACCATAATTTATACCATAAACTTTAGCATACTCACACAGGTTTCGAAAAACCATTTCAATCCTTGGAAGTTTTAATATTTTTTTTTATATTTCTGGATGTGCTATTCATTTAAGGTCTCTGTTTCGTTAACTTCCAAATATTGAGCTACTATTTCCAATTGAATTAAATAATACTCCAACCACCAGATCAAAGATTTAGCAGTTTCTTGGTAGTGCTCACTATTACATTTTGAAAACATCTCAAACAAATATTGCTCTAAAATCATCCACTATGAAAAATGTGAAAAAATGAATATCAAAGCGCTGCGCAGTTTTCTAATGATGGATTTTAAACCTGTTGACAAGGTTATGAATGATTAACCCTTGGTTCGAAAATAAGAAATAAATTTGTTAAGAAAACAAAACTTAGATTTAATTTGAAGTTTTTTGATGTCCGATCTCATCACCAAAATGTTTCCTAGGAACTTAAAACTACAGTATATATAATTTAATATATTATGCAAATTTAGATAAAGGTGACATAATTAAAATGATACAAGATATTTATACACAAAAACGAGTGAATTTGGGTGTTTTACTAAGCAATTAGAGGTTTTGTTGAACTCGTCCTAAAAAATGTAACCATTAAAAATTGAATAAGAATTTTAAAGATCACGGGAAGGGAAAGTAAAATTTCCCTGAAAAATGTAAATTGCCCAAGTTTCTTATAACTTTTTTTAGCTATGAGTCTACGAATCAATATTTTTACAATTTAGAGGTTAAAAATACAGTATCCTCTAAATTATGTCACGAGCTAATTAGTCGTTTCCTAGAGAAGTGATTATTTTGATTACAATAAGCTTTGCATCTATTAAAAGGATTCGGTTAAAAAATATATGTGGCTCTTTATTGAAATTTTTAAAAGACATTTGACATAAGTTGGTAATATTCATACAAGCATTTATTGCCATACAACGTTTTTTACAACTTATAGGGTCTATGCCCATTACAGATAAGAAATTTGTGACAGAAAATTACAGCAGGCTTATCATTAACGATTTGATGTAAGTAGGTGCAAACCTACAATATGATTTAACGGCAATATTGATCAGATGGAAGAAACATTATTTTGTATTTGCAACGGATATCGAAAAAATGTTTCAAAAAAAGGTAATTGGTAAAGTAGGATTCAAAATCAAAAGAAGCTAAAAATGTTACTTATGGGACGGCTTCTGCAACTTATTTGGCTACAAAAACATTACAACAGTTAGGCAAAGATGATAAATCAAGATATTCAATACAAGATCTACTTTCTGGGCCAGAAAGTAGTGCGATAATTTCACAAAATTTACTTCTTAATTTTCTTTCCAGTGAAGGATTTAATCTCAAACAGCTTCCAGAAAATCTGAATAAAAAGAACTTCATACAATAGAGTTTGCAGTAAAAATACTGGGACTCAAACTAGAATTATCACAGTTAGAGAAGATTAGAATTCATCGTTGAATAAATTGCATCACCGGCGTTTAAATGTAATTACTCGGTTTCTGTGACGCCTTTAACCAAGCATATGCTGCAGTACTATATACAGCAAAATTAACTAAATCAAAGAATATCACTTTCAAAATAGAACTGAAGGCTGCATTTACTACACTTACTGAAAAGAATTAACATTTAATTGAAGCGATTCTACTTCTATCCTAGAGATTATAATTCCTAGCCAATAGTATCAAGTGATTTCTAATGAAAACCCTGATGAATAATTAAAGTCGGAAGGCTTTCGAATCAGAGTAAAATTTAAATAGCTTATACCATTTGATAAAATAAAGCAGCATGGGGGGCGATGAAAAAGCGGATAAGTAAACCAAAGTCACGCCCAAAACAAGAACGAGAATTCGCTCTGCTAATAGCAATAACAAAGCCTCAATTGAAATTATTCGAGTACGATTGGTAAATCAAACTAAAAATAGCTACATAGTGAGGATTTGTTATCCGAAAGCAAAAATGTAAGACGTGCCAATTCAGGTACAGCCATCATCATACCAGTCCGTAAACAAGCAAAACATTTACCTATTCATATTCACAAGCAGATCGTACAGCACTCCATTAACCTTGTTAAAGATATTAAGATTAATGATTTTAAGATCAAACGGGTCGACCGTGATCGGCACAGCAGCAGTGTACAACCGTGAAGATTATTATAAAGTTAACGACGTCTTCATCCAAAATACTTATGGTATACTTCAAAAGGAGATCATTTAAATAGCACAGTGCTAAAATGCTAAAAAGTACAATGATACGATCAAACATATTAAACAATAGCAAACAAAAAGGTCAACAGAGCTTGGCCAACCATTGCCTCCATGTCACAATTTGAAACCAGCACTAATTTGAGTTAAGTGGTTGGAAAAAGAAGGATTAGATCATTCAATGCAAGAATTACCAAAGGTTCAACCACACTGCATCCAATTACAACCTTGGTTATCGTTGCATCAAATGCTCCTGCAACCAAAACCAAGAGGCATGCTCAACTACGGCAATCTTCTGCATAAACTGCAAATCGCAAGGCCACCCGGTTTACCAACAGATGTTAGTTAAATTAATATCTAAAATTATAACGAATCGAAAAAACTAACACAAACCTGCCTCGCCAGATCAAAACGAAATGATCACAAAACTGGCCAAAATAGTTCACGATATGGCAAAAATCATGCAATAGCAATCTGAAGAAACTGCTAATGGGTGCCATTATCAAAAGAACGAGTAATACTAGCACCACCATTTATCAATAGCGAAGTAGATTATGCCGGCCCAATTAATATTAAATTGTGGAGAGTTCACTATAGTAAAACTACAAAGGGTAACATTGCCATATTCACATGGCTGACAACAAAAGCAATACATCTCGAACTGGTAATTGACTTGTCTTAGCCGCATACCAACGATTTTTATCAAGAGAAGGAAATATTCTGTTCTCTAAAATAATTAAAAGACACCGACCGACGTAATCTTTTAAATATTAACTCTCAAACTAGCAACAATATTGAGATTAAAAAAGACTTAAAAGGATGTATGGATCAATGTTAGTGTAAATTTCCCTAAATGATCCTTGCGGACATCTTTAATTGTTGAGATCACCGTGAAATCGATTGAACCAGTTGAGTTTGTTCACCAAAAATATAAAATGTGTCGATCACGTTCTGCAAGCTCACCCTAAACGGATGGTGTGATGGAGCGATCTCTGACAGAAGTGCCACCATTTGGCAGCCACTGGATTCATTGTCCACAACGATGACTCTTATTGATAGAAAACCTTCTTTAGGTTCAGTAATACAATATGAACAATAAGTTCGGGATCGAAACCGATGGAGTCACATTGTTGATAACCGATTATTTTTGTTTATATTTCAATAATAATAATAATAATAATAAACGGCTTTTACAAGTAAATAGTTTGGCTCTATCGGATTCGACCCCGAGCTTGTTTTCATATTGTTCTAGACAAACCGACGATGACAAGTCGTTCTTTTCCTCGAAAAGCCATAGTTGTTGACCACGCCCTCTTTCAGAGCTAATTGCAAAAATTCCTGATAGCTTGTTTTTAACACACCCAGACATTGCAAAACAAACCATAAGGCTTGTTGGAAATTCAAGAACATTTGATGTACGTCGCAAGCCGTTTCGCAATATTTAGAAAGAATGATCTAGTGACTATCCGATTTAAGTGAAATCCTACTTGATAGTCACCTACAATTTTCTCCTCCAGGGGAGTGATTCTCTCCAATATTATGTAAAACAGTAATTTATAGGTTGTGCAAAGAAAAGCTATGTCGCGATAGTTTTCGCATTTTGAGAGATCTCGTTTTTTAAAGGTATGGTACACCGCGGCAATTTTCCATTCTTCAGTCATAACTCCGCTTTATCATACTAATCGAACAAGGTGGAAAATACAGTTCCATAAAGTAACCCCACCGAATATCTAGAGCTCGGAATTAATACATCAACCCCAAGCGAATGATTCCGTTTTAGTCTCTGCATGACAATGCGAATTCTTGGATGTTTTGTCGTCTATGCACATTTCCGCATTCTGTAGTTGTCAACTAGCAAATACAGAAAATCAGAGAAATGATACTTCCAAGTATCGAGCACTGCATCAATGTTAATACGGAGGTTTCCATCCTGGTTCCGAATGGCGATAGACCTAGGTCTGAAGATATGATACTGTCCGGTGACTTATTTAAATAAGTTACATGAACCTTGACCATTGCTGAGT
This sequence comes from Tipula confusa, assembly GCA_963556175.1. Lineage (NCBI taxonomy): Eukaryota > Metazoa > Arthropoda > Insecta > Diptera > Tipulidae > Tipula > Tipula confusa. The sequence continues at coordinate 115,784,929 of OY744475.1, forward strand.
TGTGGTACTCTTAAGACTTCAGATTTCCACCATTCACGCTTTTTCTCTCTTTTATGTAAACTCTTGGGATATATGATATCTACTGATGGCCATCGAGTTTCTTGGAGAGCAATGAATTCCAAGCGATACTACTTCATGGCTAATATAGTGCCATCAAACGCACTTGGTTTAATTAGCGACTGCACGTTCCACGTACCAATCCTCAACTGTGAGTCTATTATCAGAAACGGTGGTCGGGTTTAATTTTGACAGTATCTCTGTTTTCTTCAATAGTTGCGATGAATCTGCGTAGAAAATATTAAACTAAAATATGGTATCTAGGCAAAAGTGGGCCATTTCAGTCTCTTACGTGACTTTTAAAAGCACTTGTTAAGTAAATTTAAAAATGGTAAACGCATAGCACCTTTTTTATGCCTGTGTTTGTAAATTGTTTACGCCTGTTGCGTGTAACCCCCAGTAAGCTTTGGGGCATAAAGAATTCCAAGCATTTAGTTCAATGTTATTCCGTCAATGTCACTCGTTTTTGAGGTATTTCCTAGAGTATATCATTTAATTGTGTCACCTTGTATCTATCATGTAATCATTTAACTTGACACCAACAATTTAACAATTCATTTAGTTAGATATTTTCAAGGTTGTTTAAAGGTTAAATATTTTAAACAAGAGTCTTAAGATTACTGCAGGCCCTAGATAGTTGGGCTTTTGTTAACCTTTTGAAATAAAGTAATTTTTCACGTTAATCCTTATTTTACGATCAAAGAGTATTTTATAAGTTGTGTCAGATTAAATGATTCACCCGATATAACATAAACAATAGTTTTTAGTTAAAATTATTTATATGTCTTAGATTTTTTGTTAATTAAATGTGTTTAGGTTATTTTTTTTTTTATATTAATGAAAATTATTGATGCCATATTATAAATTAATTAAAATTATGTTTTTAAAAAGTAGCTGGATTATGAAATTTTAAAGAAAACAAAACGGTTGATTTTTAACATGTTGATCATGTTGTAATAGTTATAAGTAATGGTTTATACCATATGAGGATGTCAAAATGTTTGATAAAATGTTAAAATAAAAAAAAAAATTGTTCCATGTAAGTAAAAACTAAATTAAAATTTAAAGTAAACTTTTTTTTTTTTTTTGAAAATCTTTTTTCGATATATTTACTTTAATCTTCTTTTGGTTTATCTCTTAATGTCTTAACCATCATCTTAACAAACACAAAATAAAAAAAGAGTCAAACAATGAACTTTAGAAAATCCGCGACAAATGTATGAAAGAGCTTACAAAAAGCGGTTAACATACAATAATTTCTTCTTCTTTCACCTTTTTTTAATAAACTTATAATAATTATTTTTAAGTAGTTTTAAACCAGATAATCGAAAGTTTAACTTTAATGGACGTTAAAATAATTTAAGAAAATTTAATACTATAACTTAATATAGTCGTAAGTTAAATTTGATGACATTATTTACCCTCGTCTATATTTAAGAACTTCGATTATCTGGTTATGCACTTTTTAAAAATATATAGATTTGATGTAGAACATTTACGAAAGATATGAAATAATATAGTAGTTTTTTGTAAATCGATTATTGTCTAAGATGACCCGTACACGAATGAATATCATGCATTTTGAAAATTATTTTAATACACTATGCATGTGGAATACACTTATTATTAATATATTGAAAAATAAATTTATAGAAAATGGTTTATTTACAAACAGAAATTTATTTTAATTACTAATATATAAACATACTAAATTTTAAGCGAATTTAGATTTGAATATGCAATATCTCTTAATCAAGGCTTTCAATACCGGCGGGCCAAGTTTCTAATGGAGATGGTGCATTTATATAGTAGTCAACTTGATGCGTGATGGTTAAAAAAATAAACGATATTTATTACTACTTTATTCTATTGCACGTTTTCTTTATTACATGGAAGCAAAAAAAAGCGATATAAACAAAGAGTTACGTTTCCCGGTTCGTATCACTGAATTGAGATTAAATCCCACTAATACTTACAGTTCACAAATAAATACATAGTACACAATAATTTTCACTTTAAAGGCTAACCCCTTGGTAGTTTTTATGCTTAGAAATGTTTTGTTGGAATGTGTATTAAAAGCAATTTTTATTCAGATGACAAGAGCTTTTGTTTAAGGTATCATTCATCAAAATTGGGCTACTATTTCGTGTTGTATTGTTGTATTTTTCTAGTAACTCATTTGCTGCCTATTTCTATTTTATTGTTAAGTGTTTGTGGGTATATCTGCTGACTTCTTGTAAATACGATCCCCACAGTCTGAAAAAGTATAGATTGCACAGCAGGTAAGCCTATTACAGCGGCGCTTACTACTTCAATATCTCGGTTTAAATTTCCCCTTAAAATTACAAATTATGTTATACCAACACGAGTTTAATTATACACAAAAACTACCAAAAAATATCGTAGAACTTTTTACTTTCGTGGTCGTGTGCGAATTTTTACTTTTTTTTTTCTTTTGGGGGTTTTTGTTTCGGCCCTAAACCACTTCTCAATATCTCACCTGGATCATGCGCGCTCGTGTCCCAACCAACCGTATAAAAATAACTGACTACAACCGCACTTATTCAACCATACTAAATGCAAACGCCACACACTCCCCTTCCAGTGGAAAACGCAGTACCTACTGTATAAAACGTTGTGGGCGATTAATGTTTCGTCCCGCTCTCGTTACCGTAGGTTCCACTCCGACCCTTTCCTGAAAGTGAACCTTCTTTTGAGCGGAATCCACACCAATTAAAATCCGCGAAATATCCACATTTTTATCAGCAACGGGTACCAGCGGATCTTGAAAATTCACTGTATCATATGTCAAAAAAAAACTCTGAGCGGCTGCATACCCGAGTACGGTGGCCTTTCGTAATGCATCGGTCCTTAGGAACACACGTGTCTTTTGTCTTTACTGTGCCTTGCTGCTGTAACTGGTCTCAGTTTCCTGAAATGCGTCCTGAGACCCTTAACGAAATCGGACTGTGGTACGAAATTTCCACAGTGCTCCAAAAACTCACCTGCACTTGTACTGTGATTCCTTAAACCAACTCCGACGCTGTCGCATCCAAATCCTCTCGATATGTTGTCCTTAATCCTAATAGTACCAATGGTAATATATTCGACCAATCCGTTCTTTCATGGCTCATGATTGCTACCTTCAGCGTTCTAAGCCAACGTTCCACCATCCCATTACACTTCGGATTGTATGCCGTTGTACGTCTGCGTTCGATACCTAACAAGCATGACAACTCTTAAAAATGCTGCGACTGAAACTGAGCGCCTTGGTCTGTCGCTATGAAAGCGGGGACACCGAAACGAGCGATCCAACTAGAAAACACCACGGATGCTACTGTGGATGCAGTAATATCCGCAACCGGAACTGCCTCCGCCCAACGCGTATAACGATCGATCATTGTAATGCAGTATCGATTTTCATCTGAAATCGATAATGGTCCTATGATATCGAGATGGATCTCCTTGAAACGATCCGACGAATGCCCCAAGGAACTCAGTGTGGACCTAGTGTGTCGTGCGACTTTAGCTCGTTGACATGCTACGCACGATTGTGCGAAATTGTTGACATCTTTTTTAATCGCTGTCCATACTACATGCTCCGTAAGTAATTTAATTGACGCTTTGACTCCCGGATGTGCCAAGATATGAAAGGATTCGAAAATTCTTTTCCGTAGACAGACGGTGATGAATGGCCTGGGTTTACTTACGGAGATGTAATAATACAGGACTTTGTCCGAATTACGTTGTACCGGAAATTTTTGAAATTTGAATGTAGACTTACCATTGGCCATTAACTCGGCCAATTCATTGTCAGTGCTTTGCAAATCTGCTATCAACGAGTAATCCATTAACTCGGAAATGTTGATTTGATCAATTCGTGAAAGTGCGTCGGCCACTACGTTATTTGCACCTGAAACATGTTGTAGGTCAGTGGTGAACTGGCTCATATAATCCAATTGTCTAAATTGCCGTGGTGTAGCTTTGTCCGGATTTTGCTTAAACGCAAATATTAGTAGTTTATGATCAGTATACAAAATAAATGATCGTTCCAATAAATATTTGAAATGTTTAACACCTAAATACGCGGCTAGTAGTTCCCGATCATAAGCTGTACTTGCGCTGTGTCGTCGTTAACCGAACCGAAAAAAAACTTAATGGTTGCCAACTTACATCGACCCATTGTTGTACTACAGCACCCACTGCGCAATCCGAAGCGTCAACCTTGATTGAAATACACGCTGTCATAAGCGGATGTACCAAACTGGTAGCCTCCGACAGCTTAGTTTTACACGATACAAATGCTTCGCTTGCTTGCTCAGACCAATCGATCTGTACTTTGCTATTCTTTCGATAGCCTTTTAAATAATAATTTAATACTGTCTGATCTTGGAATAAATATCCGATAAAAATTAAGCATTCCTAAAAAACGCTTCAATTGCCGAACTGTTACTGGGCGTTCATACTGAGATACTTCATTATTCCCAAAAACGCACTTGTCCACATTTATGATCAGACCATAATTTGCTAATCGTTGAAAAGTAACGGACAATCGTTCCATATGCTCATCTCGTGATCTGGACGCTACTAGGATATCGTCTAGATAGATGAAGCAAAACGGGAGTCCTGCCAATACGGAATTGATTAGTCGTTAGAACTAATCAATTCCGTATCAAAAGTTATTCTGTTGAATTCGTATAATCCGAAAGGTGTTACTATAGCGGTCTTTGGTATGTCCAGTGACTCTATGCGAATTTGGTGATATACGAGGATCAAATCCAAAGTCGAAAAAACTGAGCATCCCGCCAGCTGGAACGAAAAATCCTGCAAGTGGGGTATTGGGTAACAATCCGGAACTGTAATGCTATTCAAAGCTCTATAATCCCCACAGGGACGCCATTTGCCATTTTATTTCTGCACTAGCTGCAGTGGGTTTGACCAGGCGCTACTGTGGGCCTACAAATACCCTGAGCTACCATGGCATCGAAATGTGCCTTTGCGATTTGCAATTTATCGGGGGCTAAACGCCGTATTTTGCATGCTATCGGTGGGCCGTTGGTAGCTCAAAAAAGGTACCGTCATGTCAGCTACGATAAAAGTCCAGGTGAAAATGCGCCTCAATCCGATATTGATGTTGAATGTACGCGTGCCAAATGCTTTAATTGGTGTCCCGTTAGCCGCATATATATTAAACTGTGCTACCTTCTCCACGTCCTTTTTTAAATTTGATGGTATCACCGATATATCAGCTCCAGTGTCAATTAAAAAAGACTGATTGGTGTTTTTTTCCTTGATAATAATACGGCTAGACACTGTTTCAACCAAACACGCCATCGAATGTGGTTGTGCTATATTGGCTTTGCCGGAACTAGCAGGAAAATTTAATGATGTCTGCACCCGGATACATACTTGATTGCTTTGTCCTTAAAGCGACGTTGATAAAAACACCTATCGTTACATTGCTTAGATTCGTGTGAATAAGAACGATTACGAACTTTGTCTCCCCGATCTCAAGAATTACTGCGGTGTGATCGCTGGATACTCATTATACCCAACACCTGTTTAAGAATGCGGGATTCGAACTCTTTCCACCTCTTCTCTACGCCTGGTGTATTAACTGAGTCCCCGGATTTTATGGCAGGTAACTCACTATTATGGTTGTTGTTCAAACTGATTGAATACAGTTGCTGATGAGATAACGTCTCGATAAGATTATGTGCTCTTTCTGCGAATACTGTTAATGCTAAGTCTTTTTTAAAAGGTGACAGAACCAACTTTACCTGCGAGCAATTGAAAGGGTTTTAAATCGGCTAAAGACAGCCCGTGCAACAAATTGTGCAACTTAGACTTGTTCGATTCACCCAGTCCTTTAATAATTTCCTGCTTAAATATCATATAAGGTGTGTTTCCCTTGTTGTCCATTATGAGGCCAGCGAATTGGTCGTGTAAACGCGCATCGAGGGCGCTGACTGCGTGTGAATATCTCGTAGCCTCTTGTGCCCGCGATATTTATTATTTATTTTGTATTTATTTACTTAAAATTAAAAAGAATTGTGCTACACCAATACGTGTTTAATTAATTATACACAAAAAACTACCAAAAAAATATCGTAGGACTTTTTTACTTTCGACTATCTTCTACGACTCACGTGTTCGAATGTTTATACCCTTTTTTTTCTTTTTGTGCGTTTTCTTTTTCGCCCCTAAACCACTTTTCAATATCTCACCTCGTTCATGCGCCCTCGTGTCCCAACCAACCGTATAAAAATAACTGACAACAACCTCGCCTATTCAACCATAAGAAATGCGAACGCCACAAGTGTTCTGTCCATTTCTGCGTTAGAATTTCCACTATTTTTTGCTTTAGTTGTTATTTGGCCAAAACACTCGGATTGGATTTTGCACACTTCACTAAGAATCACCGGCATACGACGTTTTCAGTAGGTAACAAACATTTCAATGCGATTGTGATTAGAAATATTGGATGATACTCGTATCTTGTATAAATGCCAACTAATTGTTTTAAAGCTTCTACATCGACTACAGAAATACTTTGCCGATGCTGACATGCAATAATAATAATATAATTATAACTTAAATACACACGTACCTGGCATATGTATTTTTGTTCAATTTATTGCACTATAGTGATTCAATCGAACATAATTACCCGCAATTGTAAAAAAAAAAATAAATAAAATAAAAAACATGGTGTCACACTGTCTGACTTTATGACTACATTTATTTAAATATGTATAACACTTATGTTGGTAAATTGTACTCCATGAAATATATGTGCATTATAATTATATTCAAAAGCCATAAGTTTGCACATTAAACTATTCAAATAGTTTATTTTAAAATAGTGATGATAGCAATGTTTTTCTGTATTTTTAATAAAATATTTATATACTGATATCTATCGCTTAGTCTCATTACAATCAAAAGACATTAACAACTCTAAAATTTTACATTTTTTAGTTGAAGTCTATGACCACTAAGACAGTAGTGCGTACGCCATGATTTCTATATACCATAGGTTGTTGAAATTAAAAATTTAACTAGGCCCTGTTATTGAACAGTCGGGTATCTTTCGAGAACTGTGACCAAGATTAATTTGGGTTGTTTCCAAATAAACTTTAAACTGGTAAATGACCTTGAGTGATCTTTTCCAAACTGACTTTAGGAGTGAATTAATTTGACTGATCTTATTTGCCTTATAATATTTTTTTTTTATGCTAAGACGATCGAAGTCATATTTTAACAAAACAATAGACTAGAACATCTGGTAAATCGTGTCTTTCTAGATGTGTAAATCGGTGATGGTCGTTTGACCACGAACATGCAGCAGCAAAGTAAGGAAATAGGAAAGATCCTCATTACTTAGTCTCACTAACTACACTGACGAGACCACTTTATTGACACCTCTTTGGTGAAGTTGATACTTGACGCAAAAATTAACATACAGTATAGAGGCAGATCAATATAGAGCAATTGTCACGCATCTTTATCGAAAACATTAAGTTGGAAGAAGGTTTCAACCTTCCAGAGCTTCATCATTTTTTTCCACAAAATAAATGATTTGATCGGATGAAGATTTTTAGGACGGTCCATGGCTGGTAAGGCTGGTAAATATTAAATATTCCTGTATATTTGACTCATATAAATGGCTGGTAAATATTCCTGTATATTTGACTCATATAAATGCCTGACGGAGCCTCTAGAGCAATTCAGTTTAGCTTAGGAATTTGGTGATCTCATCATTTTTTTTTTTTTTTTTTTTTAATAATCTTTTTTATTTAGTCTTTTTTAATTACATAATCTAGTCTAAGACTAATAAGCAATTTTATTCTAACTTAAATTACTACATTTTACTGAAATTTAAGAGTTCGTCCATCGATACATTCCTTAGTTTTGATTTTTATTATTTGATCGCGCTTTTGTTGTGCGCTAGAAAAAGATTTATTTTAACTGATTTTACACTAACTCAAAAGGCTTTAACTCTTTTAAGCATTCTAGCTAAATTCGTATTATCCAGTAGCTGGATGGCCTCTATAATAACATGGTGAAGTAACCATTGTTCATGACTTCTAGCAAATTTCATAATTTCCGTTTTGATGGGTTCTATGCCCAGATCTTTGTGGATGTCGCTATTTCTGACCAACCATGGTGCGTTAACGATGTTTCTTAGCACTTTATTTTGGAATCGTTGGATAATATCCTTGTTGCTCTGCTTGGTACATCCACACAGCTGTACACCATAAGTCCAAACAGGCTTCAGTATTTGCTTATAAAGCAAAAGCTTATTAAGAATTAATAGATGAGAGTTTCTTCCCAGTAACCAATACATTTTATTGCATTGTAATCCCAACTCGTCTCTTTTCTTTTTTACATGAGCTTTCCATCGAAGCTTAGCGTCTAATGTCATACCAAGATATTTGACAGTGTTTGCATGTAGTCTTTTTTGGCTATTTTAATATACTGGTTTATGTACTAATCTCTTGTTTGTAAAGTTGACATGTACAGATTTAGTTTCATTTAATTTTATGCGCCATTTTTTTGTCCAGTTATGTACTTGCTCTATGGCGGTTTGTAATTTCTCTGTTGTCTCTGAGTTGTTATCACCTATTACCGTGATAGCTGTGTTATCGGCGAAAGTGGCTATCATGTTGTTTTGTGAGATTGGAACATCTCGGGTGTATAGTAAATACAAAAGTGGCCCAAGTACACTTCTTTGTGGAACTCCTGCTCTTATTTTCTTAAGCTCAGAACATTTATCTTCTTGCTTAAGCCTGAAATATCTTTCTGTTATATATGATTCCAGTATTATGTGGTACTGTTTAGGTAGGATTTATTTCAGTTTGTAGATTAAACCTTCGTGCCAAACCATGTCAAACGCCTGCGCTACATCACGGAATACTGCGGAACAGACTTTTTTCTCTTCTAAAGTCTTTTCACTGATATTGGTTATTCTATGCACTTGATCAATAGTTGAGTGCTCACTGCGAAAACCAAATTGGTGATTCGGAATTAGGTTATTTTTTTCAATTATTAGTTTGTCTTTTTAATAATAACTTTTCAATGAGTTTAGACATTATCGGCAGCAACGATATAGGCCTATATGATGTTATTAGATGTGGCGATTTTCCTGGTTTGGGAATCATGATAACCTCAGCCACTTTCCAAAGTTTTGGCACATATTTTAACCTAAATGCAGCATTTATGATATTAGTTAACTTTAACGTAGCTTTTCTCGGTAATTGCTTTATAATTTCTCCGGTAATCAGGTCAAACCCTGGTGCTTTCTTTAAGTTTAAATTGTTTTTAATTTCGTTTGCTACTTCAGTAGATGATGTAGGTGTGACCTCTTCAAGAATTTGTATTATGTTTTCATCCAATGTTTCTCGTAATTGGCATTCATGAGGTTGAAATATATTTTCAAGATGATTAGCAAATCCTTCTGCTTTTTCTTTGTTTTTTCTTGACCATGTTCCATCCATTTGCCTGATAGGATGGATTGGCCTTTTCAGAGTTTTATTTGCTTTCCAGAGCGAATAATCCGTATTACTGTCATTCGTCAACTTACTTAAGTAGAAATTAACTGAAACATTTTTTAACTTCTGAATTTCTCTTGTTAATTGCTGAGTAAGATTGTTTAGTGTTTTTTGGTCTTGTGGAGCTCTAGTTTGGTGCCACTTTTTTCTGGACTTGCGTTTATCCCTATGGAGATTTCTAATCTCTATTGGATAGCTTTTTCCTTTTAGCCTTGATTTGATTTCTGGAGTACTTTGCCATGCTGTTTGTTGAATATCCGTAATGAACTTTTCTACTTCTATGTCCAGTTGATCCATAGTTTTTAACGGAACTTTCAAAAGTATTCTTTGTTCAAGGTGGACTTTAAAACTTTCCCAGTCCGTATATTTGTTGGTTAATACTGGATTATTTCCTTTTTGGATGATATACTCGCTTAGAGTTAGGACTATTGGAGAATGATCTGAGCTCATACCTTGGCTTTCTTCGATTTTCATAAAATTATTAGAAATATTTTTGGTTATCAAAAAAATCGATCAGGTCAGGTATTTTTCCTGGGTCAGTTGGCCAATATGATGGTTTTCCTGTTGAAATGGATTCACATCCATTTTCTTTAATGGTAATCAGTAATTCTTTTCCTTTAGTTGTAGTTAATCTTAAAACCCCAGTAAGTATTCTTTGCATTGAAATCACCACCTATTATGAACCTTTTTCCCAGACGCTTGAAGAACTCTGAGTATTGTTTGTTTTTAATAGAATGTCTTGGTGGACATTACAATCCTGCAACAACAATAGGAAAGTTGTTGGTTTTTATATAAACCACTGTGGCCTGAATTTGTCCTTTTTCATACTTTGCTTCTTCAAAATGTTGGATATTTTTTTTATGATAATTGCACTTCCTCCTCTAGCTGAATTATCTGGATGAATAGTGTGATATACGCAATAGCCTTTAAATGTTATGTGGGATTGCTTAGTAAAACGTGTTTCCGAAATAAGACACACATCTATATTCTCAATGTCGAGGACTGCTTGTAGTTCTTGCTGATGCCGAAGCAAACCATTAGCATTCCATGACATGATTTTCATTGTGCTGTTCATTTCTGTGTGGATTTGGGCTTAGCTTCCAATGCTCTATCTTCCAATTTTTGTAGCCTCTCATCAAATTTTGTTAGTTTCATGAGAATATCTTGTAATGTTTGACTGATGTCCACATTTAGCGATTTTTGCTGGGGTTTGTTGACTACGCCTCTCGTTGCGTCGGCATATGTAACACCTTCAGTTCTTAGTTGGCAGCTATATGGTTGCCCATTTTCTTGTATTGTCTGCCTCTCGTGTCGATTTGCCTGACCATGAATTTGATCTTTATTCATCCTTTGGGTTTTAATTTTCTGGATTTCCTTTGCAATAATACATCCTCGATAATTAGCAGGATGACCTTGTCCATAGTGTACACATTTTAGATGAACTTGCGGATTGTCGCATTTAACACACCTTGGAAGTTTACCACAATATTTTTGCGTGTGTCCATATGCTTGACATCTTTTGCATTGCGGAATTAGTTTAGATTTTCTAAGTGGTTGAATTTCCACTTTGCAACCCAATAAACTAGAGATATTATAAATGTTAGTTATAATTTCAGCATGAAACATGTCTAGCTTCTTTGTATTTCTCCAGCTAATTTTGTTCATTTCGCTGATTATTTTAAAATGTTTCAAAATATTTTAAAATAATCAGCGAAATGAACAAAATTAGTTGGACAAATACAAAGAAGCTGACAATTCATCTTTAATTCTTTCTGTGCTACATGTATGATTCAAGTTCCTTGCCATGACTCTGATTGGCCTTTCTTGTTTATTTTCATACGAGTGATAGATGAATGACCGTTCCCTTTAAGTTTTTATTACGTTTCTATATGTATCTCCGCTATTTACGTTGATGCTTATTTTATTTTGATTCATCAATTTAGTGATGAATGATTCTTCTGAAACACTCGCCTTAATTATATCATAGAATACGTGATAATTTTTAACATCATCTACTATGATAGATGGTGCGGGAGGTTTTTTTTATTTGTTTTGACGTTTGTCTCAACCTTTCGAGACTGAGTGGTGACGGTGTATTATTTAACCTTCTCTTTTTATTTTGCTTCTTAGACTTATAACGAATCCATTATGTTTCTTTAGCTAAATCTTCCTCATCGGTTTGATATTCAACGTTGTTATTAAGCTTAGAATTGATGTTTTGGTTCTGTAGCATTGGTGTTTCGGTTTGACATTTACCATTGTTGACAGTAAATTTGATATTCTGGTTCTGGTTCTGCTCCATTGATTTGTTCCAATTTGTTGTTGTAAATTGAGAATAATAATGCTTTGCTGATTTTTCTCATCAGTTACTTGTTGCCATTGTTTATATAAAATTCGCTCTTTTTCGGAAGCACTACTTTCAAAAACAGATGTTTCACTATAATTATATAAGGTTGGTATACCTTCTTGTTGGGGTGCTGCTGTTGCGCCCATATTATTTTGGAATTGCTCCATATTCAGATTTTCAAGTGAGAAATTAATAGTTTTCTCAGGAGATCTAGTGACCCTTCCTCGCCTTTGGAACGGGCTTTTTAATATTTCAATATTCTTGTTGTATTGTGTATGCAAGGATCGGTTCTCCCCAGAATCCTTAGGACTAATCTCATTGGAGCCCAATATTTCCATTGGTGTACCACCTGGGGTATTATTTCTTCTTCATTGCATATTGAATATTTATAGTGTAATTTACTCGCTTTTTAGTCACTGGATGTTATGCAAAGCGGTTTCGAGTTTAATACATTTTTCACTTGACATAACAACGTTGCGACTCTTAGAATGTTAAATTGATTTATAAGAAACCATTAGATATTGCCTCCTTTTCGAAGATTTATTTAACGGTTATTTTATTCTGTTTTCAAACACTGTTTGAAGGACTAAGGGTTAGTTCATAATAAAACTCTGACTTGGGGTGACTATTTAGGTCATGTTCGTAAAAATGTGTTTGTAATGCTTAGTTGGTTGTATAAAGGTGTGGGGTTTATGGATAGTCAACTTAAGAGGCGAATGTTTATGTTTTTTCTTCTCGCTCATTTTATTTATGGTGAGGTAGTTTTGTTTGGCATGCTTCAATTATTCTACCAAACCCCCCCCCCCCAATATGTGTAGGTCGCTAATTAAATCGTTCTTTATTAGTGGCATTTCTCTTTGGGATTCAATTATAAAGGGGTCAGGATCGGCCAAATCTTTTAAAGTTGAATTTTTAAAGTGTCGTCGTGATACGTAGTTTTGAACTTTAAGACATGCTCAAGATGGATTGTGTAACATGAGTGAAATTGTTTTGAAAAAATTTCAGAGTTTTTGATGCCTAATGGAAGCAAATTTTTAGACTTTTTTTTTTATTTTTATTTTATTTTTATTTTTAAATTTTGTTAATTGCTTCCATAATGTGCTTTTCCCCCTATTACTCGGATAAGTGGCTGTTTGCAAAGTTTGAAAAGATATGTACTAATTTTTTTGTTAAATTATTTACTACTGTTTTATCCTAGGGACCTCTGGTTTGATATTATTTATTTCTGGCGGATCTTTTCCTTCACAATAGATCAGTTATTTCTTGAGGATAATTTTACCTTATCATTCATTATAGGAGTGCACATATTTCATCTATGCTTCCTGTTGGAGTTATAAGTTGTATTTTTTTAACTAAAAAAACTTTAAAACAGTCCCAATCTGTGTGCTTATTACTAAGATAGGATGTTTTTATTTTTTGTAAGATGTCTTCACTAAATATTAAAATGATAGGTGAGTAATCTGAGGTCATTTCGTGAAATTCTTCCACTGAAATGTAATGCTTTGAAATATTCCTCGTTGCAAAGAAGTCGATTAAATCGGTATTTTAATTGGATGTGATAGCTAGTTTGTTGGATAAAATACCCATTTCAATGGGTAAAATTGATAATGCTTCACAGTTGCTTTCTTTAATTGCGTTCAAGAGATCCTTTCTTTTGGTTGTTTTAGTCCAGGTTTGGGACGGAAGGTACCGGGTTCGAACCCCAACGGGGAAGAGTTGCAAAAAGGATTTTTCATCACCTGATTACCATCGGTGATGACGATGAACACAACTTTGACCCCCCGTTGGAGTGCAGAATTCATGGGCTGAATCATCGTCCATGCCAGTACAGACTGGCATGGAGCAATGCATTGCGCCTATGGATATTCAAAAATCGCGAACCTATAGTCGTGCGACCTCGATTTGGCCCTCATTGGTGTAAAGTAGGACGTTAAAGTAACCGCGAAAGAGTTGGGTGAGCTTCGGAACCAGAAAAGATTGTAGGGATTAAATCAAAAAAAAAACTGTAATTCAAGCTGATATTGCCGAAGCCCATTGGCGTTCCATCATAAGATTTTATGATATTTAAACATTTCTTTGTTTAGGGATAGCTCCCTTATTACTATATTCAACCATTTGTTAAAAAAATTGGTGATATGTACGTCAAAAAAATTGGTGGTATAAGCAGGAATGCTCCAGCCAACTAAAATAACTTTAAATAATAAAAAAAAAAAATAAAAAATAAAAATAAAAAAAACCATTTGTTACCACAGATCAAACGGATTGAGCTTATTTAGAAAAACATGAAGTGTTTCAATAATATTTAAAGTGCTATTTTTAAGTTTTCTTGATTCGGAGCATTAGATATATTACTTGCTAATAAGTAAATTTTCCATCTACAGCTGCACTAGATGTAACTGCAATATTTTTACTATTTTTTATATTATTTAAGTGGTGATTAGGCTAATAATTGTTTCTGTGTGCTGTGTTTTGCCGAAAATTTTATTTCTTTAATACTTTCTCTGCAATTCAATAGCTACTCTGGAGCCTAGATTACGCTAGGGCTAAACATAATTCCATTTGAGGGGTTTTAATATTTTATTGAGACATTTTAATCGTCTTTAGCTGTAGTGTACTACTACTTACATTTGTTGTCCGTAACGTTGGAGATCTTACAATTTTCGGATCAAAAACTCTGGATGACTCAGAAATGATTTTCAATTTAGTATTTTGCCCACTTTGTTCTGGCCTTAATTTAAAGGTGAACACGTCATCGATCTTATAGCGCTACAGACCGAAAATTTTACCTGATAATGTATCGTCACTACATAAATCTAAAATCACTTCCCCATGTGGCTTGTTACAAAAACTTACAGCACTATTTTCTCAAATTGAGATAGCCTTGATTTCACAATTCACATGACATGATGAAGGTCATCTACAAAAAAATGCTTGGTTATTTGTTATTACATTTTATCATTCATGTTATCACTTGCTAATTGCTGTAAAGAACGTATTGCTAAATAAGTGGAACATTTAAGACCGAACGGCACTCTGGTCAAATTATAGTATCGTATTTTTTCATTTGGGTTTTCTAATAAGACCCATTGAAAATTTTAATCTTCTGAGGCTATGACCACTTGGCGATACATCCTTTTAATATTCGCCACGATTGCAATTCAATGCTTTCTAAACCTGAACAATGTTGCCCATTAGGTTTGTTGGATCGTTGGCCCCACCATCATTGTATTATTTAGGGAGATTACTGTCGAAGGTCACTAGCAAGATCAGACAAATAATATATATTTTCACATTTTAATGGTTTTTTATCTCTGGTACCTCTATCATATGACCCAGTCTCGTATATTCCCTGAATTTCGCGATATAGGCATCTCGAAATTGTTGGTGTTTCGCTTGTTAATAGTTAGAAAATGCTAGGTGGTACCAATTAATAAGTCTGCATGAATAAGTCTGTCCTGTGGTGAAAGCTCGTTGGATGATGGTGTCTTTTAAATTTCCCTAAACTTTCGCAATTGTTTCAGTCCATCGGCATGTATTGTGAATAAAACATCAGGATTTCTATAGGTGCCGTTCGTTGAAATTCAGGACAAACTAATTGAAAGTTATGAAATAATTTCCTTTCTTCGCAAGTAACTTTGCAATTTCGCAGTTTTGAGGGTAAACGGTTAATAATTAGAGCGTTCACTTTAATTTGTATCGTAGAATCGTAAATTGATTTTATGGTAATGACAATATGGCATTTAGAATTTATTGAACCAGTAGTTACTCCTGTAATCCTCATATTTGCACGGCTGTGTCGCAATCATAATCGCTGTGTACAATTTTCAGATACAAAAAACGACTGAGACCCCGAATCTAGTAAAACTCGACATTTGTATATAGATTTCCATTACTGCCTTTGATGAGGATCAGTGCAGTTGGGAAAATTGTGTGGTACTCAAACTTATGGGATATGGTCTTCAATATAGAGTTATACATTTTCAATCCTGTTTTATTACTAGCTCCATCTTCAGCTTTCCAATCTTTGAATTACGTCGTTATTGGATTCAGGGTGTAGTGTAACCTGATGTCTTGGTTTACATAGTTACAGTTGAATCTTGATATACACACAATGAATTGATGGCTAGCTGAAAACAGTTGAAACATAATTTTTTCTCACAGCTATTTCTTTCTGGTCTGCAACTGTTAATTTCAAGTAGTTATCGCATTTTCCTAAATGGTTCCTGTGGTTGGAGGGACACTCCCACATGCCTCGTAAAAGACTTCTAAACGAGAATGCTATCTTTAGCCACAGCATACTTAGCTTGTCTTAGGAGGCGATTAAATAAAAGTTACTGGGCTGACTACCCGCATCCGTAAAAAACCTCAAAGTTAAATATATTAGCAAAAAGAAAAATGGTTACCGCTAAAATTTTAACCCCCGCTTATGTTAACGGATACGCAGTTAAGGATTGGGATGTGGAACGTGCATTCGCTAGAAAAGCAGGCACGTTTGATGGCACTTTATCAGCCATGAAAGATTATCGCTTGGAACTCGTTGCTCTCCAAGAAACTCCATGGCCAAAAAATGGAGATCATGTGTCCCAAGTCTAAACATTGCTTTACAGTAAAGATGACTGCAGCAAGCTTTATGTTGATCTTATTCTTGGGCCCAAGGTAAAAAAGGCTGTTTGGATTTCAAAGCAGTTGATATTATCGTATGTGTAAGCTAAGTTTACGCATGCGACTAGCCAACCTGACAATTATTTGTGTTCATTCGCCCACTGATGTAAGCCAACCGAACGACAAAGATCCATTTCACAACAATTTGGATGATCTGATGGGGTCTATACCGGAGTATGAAGTCAAGATAGTGATTGGTGACTTTAATGCTGGAGCTGGCAAAAATCAGACTGACTTATGTAATAAATATAGGTCCGTACTCCCGACACGATCTAGCGACCATTAATGAGGAAAGAATGATGTACTTTGCGGTCGCATAAACGAAGATGAGTAAATACAAAATCGTAATCTTGTTAGCAGTAGCATTAGGGAAACCAAACGCCGTTCTGGTCAATTGTGTTGTCAGTACTACTCAGGCGACTCTAGTTATGCTCCAAATTAAACCCAAACATGACTGGTTTAATTAGGAGTGTCGTCTTGCTGTCGAGCAACAGAAAATATCCTATCAAAAACCGTGAATACGTTTTACAATCGCACGGAAGAATAAAGCGGTACTTGCTAAGAGAACCGCCAAGCGAATTTGTTGATGGAAAAATCGTGAATGGTGGAAGTTGAACTCTTAAGAGTAGAACAAGTTTCCGATACCTCGGGTCCTTCGTCTCTCATAATAACCATGTGAAAGGATATAATAAAGCGTCTTGTCGCTGGCAACCGTGCTTTGTAAGCCTTACATCCACTGCTAAAGTCAAAATACATTGAAATGTCGACAAGCTGAAGTTCGAAAAGGTGCTGTTCAAACTTCTTGCCAACAAGTCTAATCTCTTAGAAAAAAGTGCACCGAGGTACAATTCACACAAAATTTAATATATATATATATATATATATATATATATATATATATATATATATATATATATATATATATATATATATATATATATATATATATATATATATATTATAAATTCAATAAATTTTATTTAGCACTAAAATTAAATGAAATAATCGTTAAACTTCTATCTCGCTATTTATATTTATACATTTATATATATATATATATATATATATATATATATATATATATATATATATATATATATATATAAATCACAAATCACATAAAAATATATGAAAAATATTAAAAAATATATACATTAAATATAAATGTTTGAAATATTTATTTGTTAGATATTTGGAATTTATCTTTTGTGTGTACATTTGAACTACTACGATTTCAAATGTTTTTTCCCATTTTTAATGTCAAACATACAAAATTAAATAAGAAATAAATGAAGGAGAAATTTTTCAATAGTTTTATGTTCTGTAAATGGGAAATCGATGCCATCAATAATGATGCATAATTTCTTCAAAAAAGCTTGTTCTTAATGTTTATATCACTGCAAATGTCACAACGAACTTAGCATGGTAGGAACAGAATACGGACATTTTTACTGGAAACCCCTATACTTCTATATAAAATGATTAAATTCAATTCCAAAACAAACAAAAAATAAAAAAAATAAACTTTGGCAAACAATCAGAAGTAGAAACCATTAAATCCAGCTACTTTTTTATATATTTGTTTTTTTTTTTTTTTTTAGAAAAAACATGTAGATAAAAATAGTTTCTTTTGTATAAACTAAAACTTTAAACATAAAAATTAAAATAGAAGTTTTCATTTTTTTTTAAATATAGTTTTACAAACATTTTCTAAACCAATATTGAGAATTTCTAATAAAATTGATTTTTTTTTGTTCTTCTTCTTCTTCTTCTATTATAATATTATAATACGAAATATAGGGAAATGCAGCAAATTCATCCGAAACATCGATGGCAACACAACCTGGTGGATCGGTAACATCGAGGGCAGCATCGGAAAGTAGATCAGGGCCACCCGGATCAAGTAGTGGTGCAACAACAAGTACACATACACATGCAGGTACACATACTGGAGCAAAATTTCGACACGGTTTGCTACAGCTTATGATTCACACAATCGACCCTTTGCATGATGGTGAGTTTGTTCTAGTACAATCATTATACATTTTGTTATTTTTTGTTTTTTAAATGTTTCAAATTATAATTTTTAACTTGTTGTCGTTTTATATAATTTTGTCTAACTTAAATTTTTTATTATTTTTTTTTTTTTTTTTTGTAACGATCAGAGACTTTTCAATAACTATTAATTCATATTTTTTTTTTGTTTTTCTCCTTTTTTTATCTGTTCCAAGCAAATAAAACTACACTAAACTATAATACATATCTCTCTGTAATAATATATGATTTAGTTATTTAAAAAAAAAAACCTCATTAATCGCTATCGATGCTAAACTACAAAATTAGTAATAAATAGAGCACGTATTTGACTAAATGATCATAATATCAAATTGTATTATACATAATATGTTAGTTTTGAGTTTTTATTTGCCACCAAATCGTTTTTCAATCACATAACGCAGTAAATAAGTTGTGAAATGTTAAGTTCATCATATAACTCATCATATAATTCATATGCGCCTTCATTTTAGATAGATATTTTCTTGAGTTTGGCAAAATAATTGTGTGTACTTCATCGCTGTTCATATGATCGGTATTCGGTACACTGTACTCTGCAGATGATGAATCAGGATTTGTTTGAAATATTTTTGTTTTGTAGTACATATTTAGTTATAAATTATAGATTTTTATTTAAATAATTTTATATATATATATATATATATATATATATATATATATATATATATATATATATATATATATATATATATATATATATATTATTTATTATTTATCTTCCCTTTTCTAATTTATTACATATTATAGTAAGATTAAATTAAGATATAAAAAGTATTTAAATGATTTAAAATAAAATCTTAAACAGTGTAGAACCAAAAACTATCTAATACTAAGACGTCTCATATCATATAAAGGAAATAAAATAAACTAGGGGTACACTAATTTAGATTTTGGGTATTAATTATCCGAAAAGTTGAACGTAGCTAACCAATGCATAGAATTAAAACTTTTTACGATTTTTTTGTTTCATCATTTTTCAACTGTATAAACAAATGATTTTTTTAATTCATTTTTGTTTCCCGTGTGCTACGTCTGTATAATTATTTAGTTTATGGTAGTACTCTCCGTTTTTGTTAAAAGACATGGTTTTTAAAAATCGAAACAACTATTTTTTTTTTTTTTTTTTTTTTTTTTTGTTTTGTTTCTGAACTCTGCAATCTGTTCTGGGGCCGAAGCTCTCCCAACTCTTTCGCAGTTAATTTTTAACGTCCTACCTTACGCCGTCACCAGCCAAATTGAGGACGCACGAATACAGGTTCGATTTTAAATCCATCTGCACATTGCATTGCTCCAGCCAGCCTGTACTGACATGGACGATGGTTCGGCCCATGGATTCTGCACTCCAACAGGGGGTCATAGTTGTGTTCATCGTCATCACCGATCGAAATCAGGTGATGAAAAATCCCTTTTGCAACCCTCCCCCGTTGGGATTCGAACCCGGTACCTCCCGTCCCAAACACCGCAGCTTTAACCACTGCGCCAATTGCTCGGTATAACTATTTTTATTTTTTAACCTTTATTTCTTATAACAAACTAACGTGCTTAACTGTTAGCATTACTCTACTTAAAAAACTATAATAATGACATCTCGATAATATAAAATTCTAAATTATGTCTACTGACATCTTCGTTTGTCTAGCAGAACTAAACATAATTATCTTAGACAAAAATACAAATCATTTGTCCGAACTACTATAACTGCGATTACTACATTCGGCCATTCTGACATAACAATCGTCCTCGATTGCATCATCCTGACTGCCGTAAAAAGGCTTCATGTTGAAGGCGGCAAACACACCATAGAATGGTCTATTTGAGAGTTTCTGCCCTGGCAGATCTTCAATCACAAAACGATCTCCTGGTAAGACAGCAGTAACTGAATACGGACCTCTGTACTTGGGTAAAAACTTATGATTCACCTTACTGCTTCATTAACGCTATTTCTAATCAAAACTATGTCCCCTACTTTATATTCGTATGCTGGCTTTCGTTTAGCATCGAAGTATTCTTTATTTTTTAATTGATTCTTTTGGTTTCTTCTAAAATTGTTTGACGAATTCTCAATATGTGCTGTGCGCCTATCGTTTTCCTTTCATTGATTTTCACCATATAATGCCATTGCTGGTGAAGTATTGATAGAACGATTCACAGTATTATTTATTGCAAATTCGGCATCTGAGAGAACCCTATCCCAATTTTATTATTTTCTAATTCAGTTGTCTTAGCTAGCATCGGTACAAGAATTCTGTGCACACGTTCCTCCTGTCCATTAGATTGAGCTGAATTCGTGGCGTTAAGGACATTTTTCACTCGATACTTTTCCAAAAAGTTCCTAAACTCGACTGAGGTAAAACATGTACCCCTATCGAATACCAAACGTTGAGAAACACTAAACTGCAAAAAATATTTGTTAAGAATATTTTTGACCTCACGAGTGTTAGTCGTCCTGGTAGGATAAAGCTTTACATACTTGGTAAAACCGTCTGTTATACCCAAAATATGTCTGTTCTTCCTATTAGTCTCTACCACTGGACCTACATGATCAATATGGATCGTATGAAAAGGTTTATCGTACTTTTCAAAAATGTTTAGCAATCCTTCCTTCCTGCCATCCTTGGGCTGAAACATAAGGCACTTCAGGCAACCATTAGTGTTTCACCTTGTTCACACCAACATGGTCCACATCATGAGACTGTCTTATCACACTAAATTCGAGAGTTTCCGGCATGTAAAATAGCAACTTTTCCTTAAACTTTCTGTACAAGAGAGTATCTCTTACTGTGTATAACTCATTATCGCAATCAGGCCTTAAGTCCTTTTTAATATCCCTCACCTTTCTATCGGTTAACTGATAATATGCCAAAACCTGAGAAAACCCACACTCGTGGATTGCCAAGACACCTGGAATACGACTTAATTCGTCGACGTGCCTAATCTTAACGTTTCCGCGATGAATTATCTCGTACTCGTAATTCTCTAAAAATAGAGACCAACGCATAATGCAACAATTTGTATCCTTCTTCCCAAGGGTCTGCTTGAGTGAGTTGTAATCAGTAATGATCCTAAACGGTATACCATGTAGGTATATATAAAACCTTTTTAAGGCGTATATAATAGCCAACGATTACAACTCAAAAGAATGGTATCTGCTCTTAGCCTCCGTCGATCTTTTGCTGAAGAACGAAACCGGGTGAAAGAAACCATCATCCTATTTCTGGAGTAGTATCGCACTAAAACCAGCTTTATTGGCGTCTGTGTGAAGTTCTGTCTCTCGCCTAGGACTGTAATATGCCAACACAGGAGCACTAATCAATCTTGATTTAATTGGCTCAAACGAACAGACCTCATCGGCTCCGAACCCAAACGTCACATCCTTTCTTAGATGATCCTGAAGTGGCTTAGTTACCAATGAAAAATTATAAATAATTTTCCGAAAGAAACTAGAAAGACCCAAAAATCTTTGAAGTTCAGAGACATTCTTCGGAACAGGGTAGTCCCGTACCGACTCTATATGACGCTGAGATGGTTTGATTCCCACAGAAATAACTTCATAACCTAAATAATCGAGAATTGGTTTAAAGAATAAACATTTTACTGGCTGAATTTCTAAACAGTTACTATACAACAAGTCAAAGACTTGGCGCAATACCTCGAAATGCTCTTCGACTGACACAGTTACAATTAAAATATCATCAATGTATATAATGATATTACCAGACCTAATTAACGATTCAAAAACTTATGATACATAGCGCCGAAAGGCAGCTGGAGCATTGCTCAAACCAAATGGAGTTCTGAGATACTCAAATTGTCCGTCGGGTGTGATGAAAGACGTGTATTTACAGAATCCTTGTGTACTGGGATGTGGTTTTTCACATCCGTTCTTTAAATCGTTTTTGTAAGAGTAAATACTTTTTTGTTCTCTAACCAATCTAAGCAATCCTCAATACGCGGCAAAGGGTATCTATTCTTAACAGTTATTTTACAGTTAAAATTATACGGCTTGAATAATCACTGTTACTTTTCTGAATAACTCCTCTATTAAGTAAATCATCAACTATTTGCTTTACTGTCTGCCTGTCCTTTACAGACAATCTGTTCGGTGTACAATAAATCGGTTAACTAGATGTCAAGTTAATCTTCAACTGGTGCATCAAATTTGGCCTTTCTTTCGTTGGTTTAGAATTATAATGATGTATCATATTCATTACGTCCTTCTCGATACTATGATTTTCTTTAAATTATTGGCAATACGGACCAATATCATATTTTAACTCTACTTGAAAATCTGTATAATCCATACTTAAAACCTGAACTTTCTATACTCTGAACTTCTCGTCCTGATTCAACTGTATCGATAACTAATTGGTCTACCTCTTGGTCACAATCTAAATTCTGATACATCTCATCAAACAAACCATTCCCATGCTTATTTAATATATCAAAATCTACCTACGGATCCCGAAGAAACTCGCGTCCGATGATACAATCGTAAACCATTGTGCTGTCAATAACCACGTGAAACCTAAGAACAAATTTTTTTGATTTAATTTTACAATTGATTTTAATAGCCCCTATTATACTTAGCTTAAACCCATTTAAACTTGCATACTGCTGTCTATCAGATGGTTCAAGTTTGATTTTATCTGGTAGCATACATTTTCGAATGATATTAATCGGTATCCAATATTGCTTTCATGCACAATTGAAGTTGAATAATGAATTCGTCATTATCATTTATTAATGCTATCGGTGACGTTATTCGTTCATCACATTTTCCCGCTAAATGTCGTTTATTACATTTGGCACACTTCTCTTTTATCGGTTTGAGACATTTGGTTGCAAAGTGTCCTAATTCATTACAGTTGTAACATCTTATGGCTGATCTCGATGACTGTGGCGTTTGTGATACATTTGATTGCTGACTGGGATTCCTCGAAATCTCTACTTTGAATTTTCTTGATTGACTGTTATTCCAATATACTTGGAATAGAGTTAAAGATAATTTTTGCTTAATCTCGAGATTCGTAATTCCAGATATCAAATACTTTACAATAGCACTTTCACTTAAATGACCCGACCTTGCCATTTGACATACATCGTAGAAATAATTGTTGAAGCTTTCCTCCGTTCGTTTAATACGATTTGCAAGACGTTGGTGCAGGAACAATATGACTAATATCATTTGGATGTAGCATTTGAGGATGCCTCTTCGTTTGTTCGACATTATTTTGAAGAACTAGATTTCTTTCGCGCTCGAACATTCTTTCTCGCTACAATATTTCTTTTTTTCGTTGTAAAAACTCACGTTCTAATTCAATTCGTTGAACATATAAATTGGATTGGATTGAATCTGTACCAGCATTTGTCGATGGTAAATTATTGAAATCCTCATTTATACAGTGCTCGGGTGCCCGTACACAATTTTCCGTTCGCGATTCTCAATCTGTATTAGCATTCCCAACATATTCTTGCATTCTATTCGGCGACATTGGCATCGGATTGATCGGTGCTTGTAGTAAATTATTTAACGGCGACTTAATTCTATTTGTCGAAATTAGTTTCGAACTTTGAGCCTCATTTTCTTGACACGGCTGGCACAAATTTGAGGTTATGTACGTTGTCATATCATGACAAACATCGTTGTCATGTCAAGTTTCTCTACGAAATTTAAAATTCTCGGTTGATAACTCATGTTCATTTGAGTGTATTTCCTAGATATATGGCCGGGCTCACCGTACACCCGTTTTACATAAAATTGGAAGGATAAGGCAGGATATTAGTAAAATCATTGAGATCGACCCGGTTACAGGCACCATGGCGGCCAATAGCTAGTAAATATTTGTTGGGGAAAGGTATGTCAATAATGACTGGATTGGTCTGGTTTCCCGGTAGCCAATATTCGAACTACTGTTTGCATAAGACTAGCACAATTTTACTGAACTGCTCTGCATCTCTTGTCAGCAACATCAGTGTACCAGTATTCATCTGTTATCTGCAAAGGTTCCCTGAAAACAGAATAAATCAATTAACTAATTGCTCTTAGCCGTAGGCTGTAATAAATTGGACTATTAGTTTTTGCCTGAAATTTACAATTAATCAATTTATTACATTTATAAAAATATGAATATATAAAAATTATAAAATAATACAAATTAGATTTTAAAAAAATTTATTAAACATTACAAATCAATTGAATTAAAATTCTAAAATCTTTTCTTCCATAATCTACTTGTGTTCATCCCTATTTCTTATAGTCAAACCTTAGACGTTTAGTTTGATTTCCACTTTATCTACTTAATGCACATTATATTAATTTTCTTACCATTTTCACTTCTTCACTTTGTTATTATAATTTTCGTAACCGTCCAAAGGCTAACAAGCACTTGTTATTTCAAATATTAACTATTAACAATTTCAAACTAATAGATACACAACCAGTATCTAATTTGATTTTAATTTGGTTTACAATTTTGACATTCACAAGGATAACTTTAAAACATAGAATAATTTTTTTACTCTACTCATTTGTAGATGGCAGTCGTGTCTGCAAAAGTAAATTCTATTTTACATGAGAACAAAGAAATAAACTAAATTAAATGACATTTAATTTCCTCATGCAAAAACTAAAACACGTATTTTTCGAATTACGCTCGTAATTCAACACATAAATTCACTACAGACGCGCTTGCTCGTCTTCACTTTACGAAAATTGCACTTTAAACGCAAACCGGATTGCGCAAACAATTTTCATATTTATTTTAATTGGAGAATAGTGCGTCTCAAAAATACGACCACCATTTTCCTGGGCTAAATACCCACGAAAATCTCAAACAGTAAATGAAATAAAATAAAATTTTATTAAACATGTGAATACCACCATAATTTTTTTACAAAAAATAAATACCACCTTAACAGATTATACCGTACTGAAGTTTTGATTGCACAAGACCAAAAGACACTGATCTGACTGCGGGCTCAAGACGTAGAAAGCATAATTATAGATTACAAGCTAATAAATAATTTTGTAACGACTTCTCATGACTTTTAAAACTAAAACGACTATCGATCGTAACTCCTAGATATATAATTGACTTAACAACATCTAAAACTTTACAAAAATTCGAACACGTAACACTATTATTTAAACAGTCTGAAGAATGATATATAACATCAATTTGGCTAGATACTGCTCCAGTTAACTTAATATACATAATATTTGTATTATATACATAATAACCAGCGCCTAAGAATTTAAAGAACTTTAATAATCTTCTGAACATTAATACGACTATTAATGCAACTATTCACTAGCCCTACATCATCAGCAAAGCCAACCGATAGCCCTTCTAAATTTAGTTCAAAAAAAGAGTTAATATATATCAAGAATAAGATAGGTCTTAAGACTTATCTCTGTGGAGCTCCACACTTAATTTTTCTAAAACCGCCAATACTATTCGCAATTTTAACTGCTTGTTGCCTATCGCAAAGGTAATACTGAAACCATTGGTTTGAAATTCCACTGACCCTTTCTTTATCTAACTTTAATAGTAATTACTTCTGATCAACAGTGTCGAATGCTCTTGTAATGTCAATACAATTTACTGCAGCGGAGTCTCCGTTATTCAAAGAAAATATTATTTTGTTAATAATGTCTAGTAGAGCATCTTTAGTACTTTTACCATGTCTGAAACCAAAATGACTTTTTGGAAAAAAAAAATTAAATCTTAGCAAGAAGTCAAATAGCTTATTCTTAATTATTTTTTCAAATATTTTAGAGAAAACTGGAAGCAAAGAAATTGGACGATAGTTACCCAAACTGAGTATGTCTCCCTTTTTATGTAGTGGTATGACTAAAGCTGTCTTTAAAACCTCCGAAAAAGCACCGTTGGGCGTACAAAGATTAAAAATATGAGCCAGCACAGGTGAAATGAGCTGCTCAACATATTTGATCAGAGATTTTGAAATCCAAGGTCAATTATTTTAACTTTTTGCTTGTGAGAGTTTTCAACTACAGATATAGAAAACAGTTTGTAATGTGAGTTAAAAGAATATAAAGAAAACTGTTATACGCTTCATTTAGATTATCTTGCATAAAACCATGCGCCTAATTTGCCCTACTCAAAACATCATTTAATTTAGACCGATCAATCGTTTGCCTAGAAAGATTACTAGTTTGTCTATTCCCTTTTTCAATGTTTTTTATTAGGCGCCATTTCCAATCAAGCTAGTACTATTGTTGAGTCACTCCAATACATAGTTTTATCAATGTTGATCTTCAAAGTTGAAGTAACTCGTTTGACTAATTGGACTGCTAGAAGTGCAGCAGCAATTCTAACTTAGGAATAGTTAATTTGGTTCTAGATTTTGGTGCCACCACTCTTGACTTAGAACAAAGAAGCGATGAAAATACAGAACCATCCTGTATCAAACTTCTCAGATAAACGGCGGTATCGTAAGCACATTGACTAGCATCTGCAAAGCAAGGGAGTTGAACAATGGATGTATTTGGCTGCATTCCGTAATGTCCCAGTTGCAATGTGTTAAGTAAATAAAGCTTTCCTCGGTATTTTTGCCACCGTGTAAAAAACTCCTGTGGCAATGCGGCATCCCAGTGTTGCTTCAAACTCCATATCTCTTGCAGAAATAGTTTTGCCATAGTGATAACAGGTGAAGCAAACCCCAGAGGATCAAAAATACGAGATATCTGAAAGTACTGTACGACGTGTTGTCTGACGATGGTTATTTGTTTCAAGTACATTAAAGCTAAAAATATCTTGAGTAGGATTCTAAAACATGCCTAGTGTCTTAATGTAATCGTTGTCCTTGATATGTAAAAATTCCTCCTGATGCTCCTTCGGTATATCAGTCAACACTTCTGTATTGTTTGAGCAGAATTTACAAAGTTCCATCCCTGCCGTGCTTAGCATTGCTACGACTTCAGCCCTGATTTGCTGGATCTCGAATATGGTATTTGCGCCTGTAAGAAGATCATCAACATACATATCGTTCTTAATTATCTCAGCGGCTCGATTGTTGTTGATCTCTTCGTCCTGCGTTAACCTTTGAAGGTTGCCAAGTAAGGTGCACTGGCCGTACCATATGTGACAGTCGATACGTCTTGATGTCTTGATCTAGATCAGTTCACCATAAAATGCACTGCAAATTAGTATCAGAGGGATGCACTAAGATTTGACAATACATTTGCTTAATATCGGCACTCAAAACAAACTGTTGTGTGCGGAAGCGCAGTAAGATAGAAAATAGATCCTGTTGTACAACTGATCCTACCATCAGACTTTCATTCAATGATATTCCGGATGATGTCTTCGCGGAAGCATTAAAGACGACGCGCAGTTTTTTTGTTGAACTGTGTTCCTTGCTAACGCAGTGATGCGGAAGAAAATAGTGATTTTGTGGGAGCATATCAGGTGGAATAAGCTCCATATGTCCCAACTTAAGATATTTTTCCATGAACATTGTGTATTCTAGCTTTCGTTGCGGATTTTTATTTAAATTTCTTTCAATTCCAAGAAACCGGCGTTTTGCCTTTTGTAGCGAATATCCCAAAACTGAAGGATGTTTTGACAAGGGTAATGACACTACAAATTTACCCCTTTGATTTCGATGAACATGTTTCGTGAAATGTTCTTCCACTAGTTTTTGTTCGATTGAATGTTTTTCAGTTGCTTCTTCAATATCTTCAATCTGAAAGAATTTTTCGAGTTGATTAAGGTCTTTACGTTAATCAGAAACGTGATAAACCTTGTTAATTGTTGAAACCCGCAACGAATTAACGAATTGCTTTGTGTTGACTGTTGAATGGGGCTGGAGATTAGTGATTTTCGACAGCACATATGCGTCAATATTAGCTGAAAAGTTATTTATTCTGGATTAGATAGTTAAATATTCCTTAGATTTAGAATTCAATGTTATATTTCCGATTACCCCTAATTGAGTTTGTTGTTGATGGCGCTAAAGTCCAAGTTCTAACGTAAAGCTTCTGTGATCAAATTGATTTGCGACCCACTATCCAAGAGAGCTCGGCATAAAACCGATACACCATTGACATCAGTTACAGTGATTAAAGCTGTAGCCAAGAAAACATATAAATTAATGGTACGAGAAACTCTGTTAAAAGTGTTGGCATTGGCAGTTTCTTGTAATCATAAGGCTACTAATTAATGAACAGTTTGCTGCTGGAGCTTGTTGTATCGTAACTGTGGCTTGATTGTTTGGGACACTAAATTTTGATTCACTTG
Source organism: Tipula confusa (assembly GCA_963556175.1). Classification (NCBI taxonomy): domain Eukaryota; kingdom Metazoa; phylum Arthropoda; class Insecta; order Diptera; family Tipulidae; genus Tipula; species Tipula confusa. The sequence goes on from OY744475.1 coordinate 115,813,887, forward strand.
TTATTGCTTTCTCGTCAAATCGATGTAAGAAAATCGATGTGAATGATGTGAATGATGTATTTCATTACAGTTGGGTGAATTGCAGTGATATGGTGAGTCGCAAGCACCAAATTGATGCTTAGATGATAAGCAGTTAATACACAAACTTAAACGTTTAACATTACGTAAACGATCTGGCCTTTTATTAGACAGGAATCTTCTACACCGATAAATGCGATGGCGAACTTTCGAACAAACCTCACATTGGATTCGTGGTTTTGTATTTGAAGTATTAAATGCTGCATGTGTGTTTTGAAGATGATCTGAAGCAGAAGATCTCAAACTAGGGCCTGATTTGATTTCAATAGTTGAGTTATGCAATCGAGTGTCTCACAAGGTTTGTTTAGAAACCCAATCAATTCATCAAGTGTCTCTAATCTACTAGTGGGAGCCTCATCATCCCATTTGTGTAGAGTCTCTACATCTAATTTTGATTTTATTATTTCCACTACAAGATGGACCAATTGTTTTGTCGGTCTGCCTAATGAATTGAGTGACCTTAAATTTGAGTTGAAAGTGTCGGTTAGTGTTCTTAGCTGTGCGGTAGTCGGCTTATCAATCAATTTTGCTGAAGACATTTGTTGTATATGATGTCTGCAAATTATTTTTCGATTTTCGTAGCGACTTTTAAGCAACTCTCGCGCTACGTTATATTTGGCTTCCGTTAACTCAAGTACTGCTATTAGGTATTAGCAGCGTACGTTACTTTCAACCGATTTACGGAGATATTGAAATTTCGCAATGTCATCATACGAGTTGTTTTTGTGAACTAAACTATCAAATGATTTCGTAAAATCGAACCATTTTGAATAATCACTCGCGAATGGCGTTATTGAAATTTTAGGCAGTTCTACGGGATAACGTGGTTTATAATCCACTTGTTGCTCAGTTGTGGCTGCGATCTGAGAATTTGCTTTAGCTAAGTCATGTAGTACTCAAGCGCTGGATTAATTACAAAAAACAATTCTTCGAATTCGGCACGATTTTTTGTTGTACATTCATCATCATTTAACATTTCAAGTTGAGTTTGTCTTATAGAAAGAGAATCTTATGTTTTTTGCAAAAACTTAAACTTGATCTACTATTGTCGCAGTTGCGGCCCTTGGTTCAAAAAATTCTTTAGCTCGAGTTAACTGTTCAAATGAAGTCGAACATTGTTTTTTCAATTTTGTAATTTTTACATCCGTCATTTTATACAGTTATAGAATAACCGTAATCTATCGTACGAAACAAGATTGATCACGCTGAATATGACCTTGAAACTGCCTTTATATTCACTATTTCACAACTCAATTTACTTTCACTTTCGCACAAAAATTGATAAAAATAAAAATGATACTTAATCGAATGTGTCCTAAAGCGATGAATTATAGTTGACGCTAAGCACGGCGATCTAATTTGAAATCCAATGAGACTTCTATGATGAATAAAATGAAAAATGCAAAGCAGTTTCACTGTTGTATCCCACCGCTGTCACCATGAATAATTTGGAAATAGAAAAAGTTGTAGTAAAAAATGTTATTAGAAAAATTAATCAAACTTGTAACAAAAAACATATATGAACAATAAAATTTGCGGTCATTTTGATGAGACTACAACATTTTTCCAAACACTATAGTTTGGGACAATCCGGAATTGTTAGCTTGCTGCTCGTGTAGTATTATGTGAAGTATGAGCCAATAAAGCAATTTTATTTTACTTTCTCGACAGGTGTTTTTTTCAGGAAAACGCTATGTCCTTGAATAAATTTTTTTTTTTTTTTTTTTAAATGCTTACAAAATTAAAATATTTCAACCTCTAGCTGGTATATCATTTATAAAATATTCTACAGATTATCCTGAATACCGAAAACAAAATAAGAACTTGTGAAAATTTAAGCTTAGACACTTCCGTCTTACCATGTTTAATGTTAATGCCACACTCATACACACACCATAAATCTATCATGATACTATATTTGGTTTTGCCTAAACAAACCACAAAAGTAAATTTAATTAGATGAGGCAGCTGAATACACAATTATTATCGTTATCGTTCAATTCTCAATTGATTAATGATATTATTCGCTCATAAGAAAAAATCATGCAAACTCATTAATCATTTGACAATATTCCGGATACATACAAAACAACAACAACACAAAACATTGTAGAAAAAAAAATATAAAATATAGTAACAAGTTCTTGTTGTTCAATCCAAAAAATAAAAAATTAAACAAAAAACACTGATTGACAGTAAAAATTAATAAAATGTATCTCAATTGGCTTATTTATAGTAAAAAATAAAATAAAATAAGAATTAGGATTAAATTAAGTTTTAATTTTAGCTTCTAATAAAGAATTAAAGTTTTTTTTTCGCAAGTAATACAAATAATTTAGTCGAATTAGTAAAAAAAAATTGTTAATGATTTTTTTTCAAAATTTAATTTTAATTTAATTATTTTGTTTATAGTTATTTTAATTTAATTCTTCTTCTATATTTAATAATCACACTATTTATTTTTAACTGCAATATAATGAAATTAAGAATCTGTTCCAGGAAAAGTTGATGAAAAAGCTACACAACTACATGCAATCGCATCGCTGAAAGTATTACTTGATGCAACAAAACCACAACGAGGTGCTGCAACATCGACAGCAGCAAATCATGTAAAAATTAATTTAAAAGAAACAACACTGGCAAGTGATCGGCCAAATGGAAATATTGACACAACAATTGATTCGGTAAAGTTTGATTTTATTTTTATTATAAATATTTTTCCTATACTTAATTTTATTTAAAAACTTATTTTAAAACTATTATGTAAATATTTTAACTTTAAAATAATTTAATTGAATAACGCATATACGAAGAATAGTGTGAAGTTGGTTATTTAATATCATCTTTAACATAAAATATTTAATATCTATTTGTTCCATTTTTAAAATTTAATATTAGAATATTGTAAAGGGTTTTCCAATTGGTGTGATCGCCCATTACAATAAGAACAGATATAATATGTATTATTATTTTGACAACAGTAAATGTTATATTGCGTTGGTTCTCTCCTATATCTAAAAAACCAGAGACCTGTTTGGGAATGGCTTTGTATCCGTGTTCTATTTACTTCAATTTTGTGCACTATAAAAAGCTGTTTTAATAGATTAATCGAATATTCTATTTTTCTATTCTTTCATTTTAGTTTTCGAGATATGTCTACGCTATTCTTTTGTTCTTCTATACAATTTATTTGCTTAAATTTTGTTAATGCTAATTAAGAAATCACAACACTCTTCCTCGGTAGAGCACCACCAGATCTAAGTGCACAACTTTAGGTTTACCTAAAGGTAAACCCTTTTTAACTGTGGGTTGTGAAGCTATTTCAATTGTTCCTCTTTAAATCCTCTGTTTTAGAAATTCATATCTTCTCTCACACAAACTAATGTACGACATTTAATTCTCCTTTCATCTTTTTCACGTATACCTAGCCACATAAAGCTGGAGTTGGAACCATTCTAAACTTGAAGTCTCGTGGAAGCCGATACCAAATTAGTACGAAAATGATCTTTGTTTGCGTCCCTCCTGTCTTAAACATGGCGATGAAATCTCTCAACCATCCAATTCCATGTATGATCCTTAGATGGCTGACATTATTACCTCCTCGGTACTCCCCTAATATTTTTGTGATCCAATCTTTAGGTACCACTATATAAATGATTACGTCGACTATTTTAACTCTACTAAGCCCACTTCATACATCTACCGTGCAAACTGTCCCACTAAGCTTAAAATGGCTTTGCAACTAGACTATTCTCCAACCATGCTAGTCGGCACCCTTACCATGTTCAATCTTAAAATCATAGTCCCATTTAGTTCCTAAATGATTGACCATCAAAATATTTATAGAAATGTTTAACGCCTTTCTCTATGGCCAATAATTATTTTCGATTGTCACAATAATTCTGCTCTTGCTGTCACCGTACTTTAGAGGAGTACGATATAGCTCGCACCTGCCAATCAACCTCCTGTGATAAAACACATGAATGTTTTGGCCGTTCTGGTCAATTTATGCAAACTCCTGGCAATTTCAATAAATCCCTGTACGAATCGACGAGAATAGGTACACAATATAATACAACTGCTTAATGCATGTAGATTCTGAGGTCAGGGCTAGTCGTATACCGCTGAAATTTTTTCTTCATCCGTATTTATACAAACGAATGAGGAAAACAGTTCAGCGGTATATATTCCGTGTGCTTCCGTCGTAAATATTTGCCCCTTTCACGAAACACGGTACACTTTTCGGAGATTTAACCTTGAAAGTTTTCGTGAAGGGGGCAAATATTTACGACGGAAGCACACGGAATATATACCGCTGAACTGTTTTCCTCATTCGTTTGTATAAATACGGATGAAGAAAAAATTTCAGCGGTATACGACTAGCCCTGACCTACAAACGAATGAGGAAAACAGTTCAGCGGTATATATTCCGTGTGCTTCCGTCGTAAATATTTGCCCTCTTGACGAAACAAGGTACACTTTTCGGAGATTTAACCATGAAAGTTTTAACCGGAAGTCTCTTCCCATTACTATGATGTCAAAATTAGCAAGAGGGCTACATATGTCAAAGCGCATGACATTAAACTGCCATATCCCATTACCTACTTTGAATGCTGTGTCTTTTTTATCCTTGTCTTTGACTTCCACTTGCCAATATCTACAGGGGTCAGTTTCTGTCCGCACCTTTTTTGATCCACCTTTCTTGACCAAACTCACAAGTTCTTCCCTTAGACTGCGATACATTAGCAAAAATGTTTTCGATGGTTTTCTTCGCCACCATTATACACAATCTCTTAAGATATTGCGTGTTTTGTCACAACCATCTGATCTTTTGGTTGAAATCTCTGAATTTAATTGACGACTACTTAGGTGTTGTCACTTTTCATCGCTGGTTCATCTATCTAAATTTTCCATATTAACGATGGTCTGTGTGAACTTTACTTTAAAACACAATATACTACAGCTCTTCTGGTCTCAATATTACGTGCACCGTAAATTAAGACATTAATCTTGATTTTCTCCGCGTGTAGTCTGGAGCCATGTTGAAATGTAATAGATGTACCATACTCTCAATATTCATCGCATAATCTTGTGGTGATTCCACACTCTTTTTAGTATCGGTAATTTAGCTTCATTCTGTAGAATGGTCGTTTATGATCACTTCCATATTTACGCTCCAAGGTTTTTATTAGTAGAGTAATCAACTCGTTTTCTGAGATACGTAGAGTGTGCAGTTGCAGTTCCTTTTAACGCTGCAATTCAAAGCGATCTTCATTTCAACGATTTCTGATAGCTGCTGCTTTAACTTGATAAAGTGCCGTCTGTGATTGTGTCAAACTGTTGGTCAAGACGGTTTCATTTTTTGTCCCATTTCGTCTTTTCATACTGTACGTTTAATAAAGCCGTTAACTATGAAGTATCAAAATATTCAGAGGGTTCTTTATTTGTTTCTAACATCGGTTGTATTTCTTCTACATGTTCTTGATGATTCATTTTTGCGTATTATTTTCATTTTCTTTATAGAACTTATAGTTCACTTTCTATATAGCCTCCCGAAGTTTCTTTATTACCGTTAGTTATTAATTCTCGTCGCTCCAAATCAATTTTCAATTCCACGACTTTTAATTCGTATAGTCATTATTCTTCTGTTAATCATAATTCCACCGCTGTCACCAATTGTTACGTTTTTGCTTGTTCTCGGTATAAATCCATAGCTTACCAGTCATTTTATAATAAATCAATGGCTTGAGATTTTTTTTTGACAATTTGAGAAAAATTATATCCTCAATTGTGCCCAACACATGATTTTATTTGCGAGCTTTTCAAACACTTGAACAAATTCTTTATAATTACTTTTAGTAGCATCAGCAAATAAAATTGTTTGGACTGTTTCAACTCCTAAAGCCGCTAAAACACCTACTTTTAAACTTTTAAAAATAAATTTGAAAGTCCAAGATTTGCTTGTTAGACCACACGTCTAATCCAAAATATAGAAATGGCAATTTTGGCAATTTTACCATAATCATATATCCGCTAAACCAACTTCTATGTTGTGTCAGCAATCAGCTGAACAAAACTAATATATTAATAATTGTTTTCAGGGATTTTATCCTTCAGTATAAGAACGTCAGTCACTGATCAAGTTTGCTAGCTGAGGCTGTTTTGTTTTTTCAAATATTGCAAAACAATACTTTGTCGTGATCAGATATTTCAGACGAGTTTTGATACCTCAGATCATTTGTCACTCATAATATTCGAGTGGGAAGGAATATAATAGCACTTCTAATCGCAAACAAGTTAACAATCATAAGATGGCTTATGATATTTGAAAGAAGGATTATGCGTACGATATATGGCCCAGAATGCTGCTATGGCCTGTAAAAGCCAATTATGATAACAACAAAAACTCTTTAGTCACCAAAAACAATTTTAACTTATGTCCTTTGCACCTGATGTAAGAATGTAAAATATTTTTAGTATTATAGTATTTTAAAATCATAAAATATAAACATAAATTTATAAACAACCTGATGGGCAAATTGATTGTAGTAATAATATTACTACATCATATTTTCACATGCATCAATTTTATTTTAAAACTTTCCACTGCTTTAATTATAAAGTCAAAATTAAATATTTCTCGACTCGTCTATAAATCAGTTACTTAAAATATGTTCCAAACAAAGTGTTAAATGCATAATAATTTATATTCTATGCCAAACGCTTCTTTCTATGAACATTTTTAATTATAATTAAAAAAGATTAAATTTTAAATATTTCATATCGTCGTAGCAGCCAAACGAACGGTTTTTAAAATCGATAAAAGCTCGAAAAAAAAGCACAAACAAAACAAAAACATTTTCTGTTCAATTTCAAAAGTTACATAAGAACGAAATGAAGAAGCAGAAATAAGTAAAAAAAAACAGAAAGAAGAAAATGAAATTCTAAAACAAACCTTTAACACGCCTCAATATAAATTAGTACCGTCCACCCATTTTCCACTAACTTTTCATTTGTTTTTTTTTTTTTTTAATAATTTTATAATCTAGAAAATAGTGTACAGTAATATATAAAATATACATATTATATAACAAAGTGCTTACACTTTGTGTGCTTTCAAGTTTATAAAGCACACACATAAAAAACAAAAGAAAAGCACACAAAAAAACCTTGAAATCATTTTCATTCTTTTCTATCTGATTAATGCGATCCCATTGTCGGCATAATTTTCTTTTCTTTTTCACTTGTTCGTTTTCTTTTTATGTCGAGCTTTTTTTTTTAACTTTGTTTTTGCTGTTTCTTCTGGTTGAAGGCAACAGAAAACAGCACAGCACAAAATATTACATAAATGGAAAAGTTCAAGTAAAAATTTGAAAATGGAAATAAGCACACACAAAAATTGTAAATGTGTTGTATGAAGAACGGCATATTTTGCTTTATTGATTTTCATTTTTCTGCTTAGTTATACACTCAAGATATTTTATTGGTTATCTGGTTTTCTTTTATGTATACTTACTATATATATATATATATATATATATATATATATATATATATATATATATATATATATATATATAAACAGAAAAATTTCATTTACCGCTTAAATCGTAACTTTTCTTCTGTTTTACATTTTTATTTTCCTTTCGTGTTTATGTATTGTGTAATAATTTTTAATGAAAAACCATAACAAATGTTATCAAAATTTATTTAAACAAGGAAATATTATGATTTTGATATTTAGATTAGAATATTGAAGCAATATATCTATATGGGGTCATTGGAACGAGAAAATTATGTATTAAGTTATTACGATTAATTTAATTAGCCGATGGCGATCGTAATATTAACAAGTTTCATTAAATTAAACCATCATAATTAAACTTAACTTGAAAATGTTTAAAGTTTTCACCATACCACTTGTCACTTATTCCTCTCGAGGAAATGGTGTAGTCGTAAAAGTTTAACAAGCAAAACAAAACATTTTTTTTTTAAATATTGACAAGGTCATTGCCATAAACAATCAACAAATAGTTACATCCATAATTTCTGTGTCTTGCTGCCCAGGTGCCTCTAGATATGGCAAAAATTAAATCCATAAATGATTGGTTTGATGAGGAGGGCCGTCTTTCTATATAGACAAACGAAATATAGCCTGTGAAGTGCGAATACATTTTACAATAACACGCAACTACAAAGCGGTTTAATCTTGGATGTTGCATCGACAACTTGCTACTCAAATCTTGCAGAAAGTTACAAAAAGATAAAAACTAAAATATGACCAACCTGACGCCGCACATTACGATAGTTATACACTATAAGTTACTCGGACATGAATTCTTAATGTATAATAATAATAATAACAATAATCGGTTTTAACAGGCTATCCTTGGACCGTCCCGAATCGACAAACCGAATCCAACTGTTTCGGCCTCGAGCTTTCTCTTTGTAACTCGGTTACATATTTTTTTCTCCTGCCCAAAACGGCTAGCACTGCGACCCGAAAGATCTTTTGTGCTATTGGGGTTTGTTAGTCCAGGAGCTTCTCTACCTTCCTAATAAAGGCGATAATGCTGCCTGTAGAGGCCAATCTACATTTTTCCGGGGTCAAATACCTCTCTTCAAAATGAAGCCACCTCAGTGTGCACAGAGCAACACACTCACATAGTAGGTGTTCTGCATTTTCAATCTCTTCTAAACAGAGTCACTCCGTTTCTGTGAACAGGTTTATTTTGTTCAAATGATATCGCAGGTTACAGTGACCAGAAAGAAAACTCACTAGCTTTCTAATATTTCCAGACTGTCTAAGGCCGGGAATACAGTTTCAATAGGTCAAGCACTGCATTTTTCCCCATTTACTAATATTGTAGACTACTGAGGCCTACGGGATGCCACAGAAAGGCTTAGGGCCAATTGGTGTAGCTGATGAGGCTGCCCGCGCAAGTTTGTCGGCTATCTCATTTCCAGTGATATCCCTGTGACCAGGTACCCACCACAAACTAACTATGTTATGACAAGAGAGAGATTGTAGCAGTGTATAACAGCTTTCGACCGACTTTGAATCCAGGCAGTTGGAAGCCAATGCTTTCAATGCTGCTTGGCTGTCGGAGAAAATGTGGATGGAGGCGCCCTTAAGACCTTTAGTCATAATAAGTGAGACGCAGATTTCGATGGCGTGAATTTCGGTTAGAAAAATACTGGGATACGTTCCCAGGGATTTCGATATTTTGTTGTTGGGCCCAAAGACACCAATGCTTACTCCACTATCCATTTTTGATCCATCTGTGAACCAGACTATTCTGCTGGATTCCATAAGAGGTCCACCAGTATCCCAGGCGGTTCTATCAAGGACTGTTACCCCGAAATTCCTGCCAAAGCAGAGTTCCTTGGGCATCACGTCCGGGACTCTAAAGAACATATCCAAGTCAGAGAGTTCATTCAAAATGTTCAGATGACCCATATGATCATCATGTCTATATTGATTCACCAGCTGTAATCAAGCTGCACAAGTAGCAGCTGATTTTTTGACGTAAATATGAAGTGGAATCAGTCCGATGAGGGCTTCCATTGCGGCCGTACGACAGGTGCTCATAGCACCTGTAATTCCGAGACATGCTAGCCTCTGCAATGAGGTAAGCTTGTTCATAATAACTTTTTGTTGTACCTTAGGCCACTAAACTATGGACCGATAGGTTACTATCGGCCTCACTATCATGATGTACATCCAGTAAATCATTTTTGAGCTGAGGCCTCAAGTCCTGCCAAACATACACCTACAGACCCAGATGGCTCTGACCGCGCGTTCGGTATTTGATTTAATATGAGAGTTCCAATTCAGTTTCTTATCTAGGACAACACCCAGATATTTGACTTCATTAGAGTATCTGATAGTAATATCATTTAGACTAATTGAACCAAAGTTCAATTTACGTCTTTTGGAAAATGGTACTAGGACTGTCTTGTTAGGGTTTATCGAAAGGCCCTCTTTAGTACACCAATTCGAAATAACAAGCAAGGCCTGTTGCATGCTGTCAGACATCGTACATGCCCACCAGAGATTATGATAACCAAACCGTCCTCATAACCAATGGCGTCATAACCGAGTAGATGTAGCTCATCAAGTAACTCGTCGATCACGAGTGACCACAGCAAAGGTGACGGGACACCGCCTTGTGGGCAACCCTTTTCTGCCGTAATCGTGACTGATTCATTAGTTCGATGTAATCTTCCTACTAGCCAACATGGAGCTAATCCAGTGGTTAGTTGGATCATCAATACCTCTACGCGTTATTGCCCTAGCAATTGAGTCGTATCCAGTATTTTCGAAAGCTCCCTTAATATCCAAAAAAGCGCACAGCGCAATTTTTTCGAGCGGTCAGCCGCTTCAACCTTGTTAACAAGTAGATGCAGTGCCCTCTCTGTGGGTTTGCCTTTTCTGTAGGCAAATTGATTAGGATTAAGGGGTCTGGTTACAGTTAACCAGTCTCTGATATGAAGATCTACCAGTCGTTTTATAGTTTTTAGAATAAATGATGGAAAACTGATAGGTCGGTAGGACTTAGAGAGTTCACTTGGCCGATTGCCAAGCTTTGGGATAAAAACCACATTGACTTGGCTCCAAGTCTGTAGTACGTGACCCAAATTGAAGCTAGTTCTAAATAAGGCTACCAGAGCATGGGTAATTAAATCTAAGCTCCTTTGGAAAAGGGCTGGGAAGATTCCATCTCCGCCTGGAGCCTTGAACGGCTAAAAGAAGTTAATTTCCCATTTGATTTTTTCCAGAGTAAAAAGCTTACCAGATAAGCTATTAACCCAACCCACATTTGCACCCATAGGTGTACCAAATATAGGATTAGTTATTGTATTTGTGTTGCATACAGTGCAGCCCGGAAAGTGCACTTGAAGCAAGGTTTCGAGTGACTCTTTGTGACACGATGTATAGTTACCATCGGATTTCAAAAGAAGCCCAATCTCTTTGGACTGGTCCTTAGCTAGAACTTTATGGAGTCGAGCAGCTGTAAGTATATCCTCGATATTACCACAGTTTTTCCTCCACGTGAAGCGTTTGGAACGCCTTGGTTCAGTATTGTAATTTGTTAGGACTTGTCTATATTCATTCCACTCATTAGAATGCTTTGCCCTATTAAATAATTCGCTAACCCTCTTACAGAGTTTAGTCAGCTGCTCGTTCCACCATGGAACTTGGCGATTAACCGCAACGTTACGCACCACACAGCTGCTTCCGTAAGAAGATAGGAGCACATCACTTAACAGACAAACTGCAGTTTCTAGGTCACTAATTGAACTGAAAGATGCTGGCAGCATGTCTGCTTTGATGAATAAAATATCCCTGTAGGTCTTCCAGTTTGTAAAACAAGGGATACGACGCTCTGTCGCCCTTATGATCACTCCCGGTGTATCGAACCTGATGAGCATGTGGTCCAACAACGAAGCTTCGTTTGATACATACTAGTTTTGAACAGAGTTGGAAATGAACTGACTCGACAGAGTGAGGTCCAAAACCTCTTGCCGAATCATGTTAATGAAAGTAGGGCTATATCTTTTATTTAAAATATCTATGTGGCTGCTCATAAGATAATTTAAAAGGGACTCACCTCTACTATGCTGCTACCCCAAATGATATGATGCGCATTTGCATCGCAGCCTATGATGAATTATTTGTTTTTTAGGTTGCAGTAATCCACCAAATCCTGTACAACTACAGTTGGAACACTTACCGAGTCACCAGAGAAGTAAGCAGAGGCACATACTATATCCTGCACTTCCCTGCTAGTCGGTACTTCCAATATTACTGCAACCAAATCCTTAGTGATGAACTCTGGAATTGGAAGAACGTTAATATTAGATGAAACAAATATTGCTGTTCGGGGAACTGATTCCCTGCGATCATAAACCAACTTACATGACTTAAGGTGGAGGCTCCTAATTTTTCCTTCACTAACTCAAGGTTCTTGAATTAGGCCAAGGGTTAAATGTTGTTGAGCAAACCTATTGCAAAAGGCATCCGAGGCTCCTTTTGCACGATGCAAAAGGTTTGCTTGTAGTACCCTAATAGTACCAACCATACTTACTTATTAGGGTAAGGAGCTCTCCGCTCCTGGCTGCTTAACCATTGACTGCTTATCAGCCGACTGTTTCGTGGGAAGAAGCGTGTTTTTGCCACATTTCCTAGTAATCCTTCGAGTGCCTCTAGGCTTAATTCTCGAAGTTGGCACCAATGACTTGGCAAGTCTACCCTGGACAGCCCTTTGTATGGTCACCCTATTTATTTTTACCGGTGCCAAATTAGGAGTCACGGAGAGATCCAATGATCGGTCTCCCGACGAAGAAGCAGCGGAAATGGAATGCTCTACAGCGCTGCTGCTCTGAGCTGCCTCCTCGTTATTGGTGGACCTGACACCAGTAGTTTGAGTGGTGGAGGGGGAATCATTCTTTAAAATGAGTCTAATGTGGCGGAAGCGGTAAGCCACATTCCCCTTGGACTCCCGCAGTGTCTTCATTGAAGTATCTCCTATTGCCATGACCAAATGGACGAGTGCTGCAGTTATCGTCCGTTGTAGAATCTTCCATGAATTTGCCGCGAGACCATTGTTCTGCGCAGCCATGGTGGCGAGAATTTTCTCGCTCGACATGCTAAGGCTTTGTGGAAAAACCCCTCTAACTATATTTAGCCGAGGAAAATCTTCCTCTTCCACCAAAATTATGCTTAGACCACATTTTGGTCTTACCCTGTCAAAATTATTCCTCATTCATTCCGCTGTGGAAAGATCGAAGCAAATGAAGAAAAATCATCCTGTTCTTCGAAAAGAACCAAGGAATTGAGGCTATTGGGTTGAACCTTGCATCTCAATGATAACGTTAATGACACACTCCTGTATGTTTGCCATATGCTCCATACTAAGAGGGTTCCCACTGAGATCATCCGGTAAGATGCCTAAGCCTAACACTGCCTGCTACTTGGCTGTAAGAGGCCTTGACCGGAGAAGGCCCACTTTTAGTTTTTTTGCAGGTGGTTTGGAGGATTCCAAAGCAACCTCGAAAGACCTCTCGCGCTTACCATCAAACCTACTGTCTAGGGTAGTTGCTACAGGTTTCAGAGGTGCTTTGACAAAGCGCTCGAACTTAGCAGAAGCTAGAGCTTCCTTTCTAATTTTGCCGCCTTCCCTGAGCCCTTTTTTAAAACGCCTTCTTTCGAATGAGTGGAGCTTCACCCATTCACTGGAGTTGAGGGACATGTTCCCAATACCAACCCCAATGGTTCAGGTGCCCGATGTTTGTGAGATGACACTATTATTGCCATCGCAAAAGATGCCCGTTGTAAGAGTAGTGGAGGTGGCCCCAGAGGCATCTACCACCATATCTTTTCCTGTATTATAATCCAGCACAGGAGCTGGCAAAGTTGATGCTTTTAAAGAGGCATCAAACTTTATATTTATATTTAAAGGATTCATAAAAGTCCCACGAGTACCCGAGAAATGAAGGTCACCCACAGCAGAGATCGGTATATTGTGGGAAGGCAAGATTCAAAACGGAGGTCGCTTGGTGTCCGGAGTTCACATACTAACGACTAAGCTCCCCTTATCTACGCTGCTCTCGGCGTATGTTGTCCCACCAAAGCTTGGGGCAATGGAAATCCGCCATTGCACGGTTGTGTACGTTACTTAGCTACATTCTAGTATGCATTGCCCGATTGTTGGCACGAGGAGGCGTAACTACACTAGGGAGAAGTCTTACGAAAATCGCGTATGCCTAGAAAGCTTTAACTCCTAAGACCAAACCCAAACAACTAACTCGGTTACATATACAACTACATGTAACATATATTACTTACCGTAATTACCCTATAGTGTAGTACTAATAATACAAGTATGGCTACATCACAACACTCCCCCATCAAAGAACAAAGTTTAAACAAAATTGTTTAAAAAAGGGACTCTTCAATATACGAAATAAATAACCACGATGAAATGGCGAATCAGTCTCGACTTATCGAATTCCTCATACCGCTGTGGGAGTCTACTCATCCCAAATCGGGTCATGCCACGTGGTTAAGGTACCCCTACCACGGAATCTTTCCTGACACTCTTTAAAAGCTCGTTCTTGTATTCTGATTCCCGTTCCGGTAAGACCTCTGGCTCCACTAATCACTTTGTTGGAGCTGGTAAACCAAAATCATCCAGCAAAATAATCACCAAGGACGGTGAACCACATCTGATGACCAGAAGTCATCTGGTTAGCATGGCTGTTTACTACCCTCTTGCCCTTCGTTGTTTCAGTCAAAGCAAAGTATGTTACCAACCCGCATCTCTTTTCTGAGTACCACTTTCCAATGTTACTGAACACTTTGCTATAGCACTTTTTCCCGCTTCGAACTTGTTCCACCTTGTGCCGTGGTGTCGAGTGAACTATTGTTCCATTTCTGGGTAGCTTCATGCCGAGAGTAAATGAAGATGAGTAACGATAGCACATCAAGGAGCTGCGCGAAATTTGATTGCGATTACCTTTTCCTTCTAGCTATCTGAATTTTTCAGCCTGACCATTTGATTGGGAATGAACTGGTTTTAAAGTGTTGGATGCCATTGTCTCGAAAATGGTTTTGGTCCCCAAGTACCAAAACCAATTTACGATCCCAGCAAAATCAAAGTGCGATCTCGACCAGAGGTTTGACAATACTATCGTCATTAAAAAGGCGCCCTTGTATCGTCGTTAGTCCATCTCGCTGAGGAAAGAATTTCGCAAACTCTAGTGCCCTTATCTGTATCGATGATAGCTGCCACTTATTTTTGATGAAAGTGGAGACTTTTACTAAAGTTTTGGACGCGCTAGTTTCAAACTATAGTTCCTCAAATGTTTCTGGAGATTTGCTGAATCAATTGCTAAATACCCGTTAACGCAGCCTATTTTTCCCAAACTTCCAACGACAATCTGGTTTCCCGTGACTGCAACTAATCGTGAAATAAAATCTCCATAAGCAGAACTCTTTTTTTTTCTTAACTCTGCAATCTGTTCTAGGGGCAAAGCTCTCCCAAGTCTTTCGTGGTTAATTTTTAACGTCCTACCTTACGCTGTCACCAGCCAAATCGAGGACGCACGAATACAGGTTCGATTTTAGATCCATTTTAGAATCTCTTGCAACCCTCCCCCATTGGGATTCGAACCCGGTACCTCCCGTCTCAAACACCGCAGCTTTAACCACTGCACCAATTGCTTGGTGCAGAACTCTTTTTGCCTCCATATTTAATGGAGAACTCGTAAGTCAGTCTCTTGCTGCAGATGCCGGATAGATTTTATCGAACCTCGTACATGCCAATACGACGTGCATAATGGCCTCGTAGTACCATCGGGCAGATAGTATTCGCACATCAACACTGCTCCCTTGCCAAAGCTCGATGCGTCCGCCATCACGATAATTTTCTACCTTGAGCCATAGTGGGCTAACGTTAAATCTGACGTAAACAAGTTCTTAAACTTTTTGAAAACTCCTTGGGACGCCGGTTGCTACTCAAATGTTAAGCAGTTGCAGAACAGTTCGTTAAACAGTCTTCGAAGGGCTTTCATATTTTTTCTAATTGTATTTACCATGTACGCCCTCTATAGGAACGTTTGTAATTGTTTGATGGCTTTTAGTATCGATCAATTGTTGGAAAATGGCTAAACTGTCTTCACGGCCGGTTGCATGGGATTTACTCGAAATAACATACAATGACTGTTGATAGTCAAGAATCTTTTTGACTCATCATACATCCTACATCTGTAAAAAATGATAGCTTCCGGTGGTGCGGCAAAATCCGAGAAATTGACCTGGCTCATTACTCCCAATAACTCCAATATTTTAAGCTGATTTTTGATTGCTTCTGCTGCTATCTCGGCTTTAATGTTGAAGGCGTTCTCATTTTCAGACACCACAAAACAACGAAAATCAATAAAAATGTTTGCTTGATTTCTCCTGCTAATTCACGCTTCATAGATCTAGAGCTTCAATCCAACCACTTCACAGGATATTTAAATCTGTATCTGTTAGGTAACACACACCTACTTCTCGGTCCGTTTTTTTAAATGATTGTCAAATTATGTAGGGTCCAACTTGATAAAACTTTTTGACGGCTACATGTGCAGGCTACATTAAATTTATGCTGATCTCACTACTATCCAAAGATGCCTAAATCTTACAATAAGTCACACGGCAATCTTGAACTATCGTTTCATGCACAGTATCAATGTTTCAACAACTGGTTTTTAGATCCGTTAGATCACACAGGAGGTGAGCTGGTGCATAACAAATGAAGTATTGTTTCCTCCTCTTCTCGTCATTACAGCTTCGACAATAATCATGAAAGAAAGCACCAAGTCTACTGGCATGCTTTCCAATAAGGCAATGTCCAGTAATGACACCCACAACCGTGCTAATATTATGCCGTTGCAAAGATATTAGCTGATTATACCTTTTTAAGTCCAAATTAGACCAAATCTGCCTAGTAAATACACATGAGGTGCAATTTGACCATCTATTGTTTGTAATTTTACGAGCTTTTTCTTTAAGGAGTAATTTGCATGTAGCAAGTGGTACTTCAATGTCCACCTTGCACGGTAAGATGAGGCAAGTAATACCTTGTCACGCGATTTCATCGGCTTTCATATTACCCATAATATTGAAATGCCCAGGCACCCATATAATATGGATATTGAACTGTTCAGCTATCTCGTTAAGAGATGAAAGACAATTCCGGGCTACTTTCGACGTGATAAAGCCTGATTGTAAAACTTTAATAGCAGCCTGACTGTCCGTAAAAATGTCAATATATCTTACAGATATTACATGATACTTCATCCAGTCTATGGCTTCCTTGATTGCTATAAGCTCTGCCAGAAGAATGCTACAATGATCAGGGAGGTGGAAAGAGAGATTTATATTTAGTTCCTCGCAGAAAATGCCTCTACCTTTTCATCAATTTTCGAGCCATCTGTAAAAAAGTTAATAAAGCCTGACTTTAAAACTGTTCCATTCACTTAGTCCTCTCTGGAAGGAATATTAGTTATAAATTTAACTTCGAGATATGATGTCAAGATGGTGTAGTCGATAGATTTAGGGATTTCTTTGTTCGTTAGAATAGATGAGTGTCCCATAATGTTACAGGACCACATAGAAATTGATTTAAGCCTTATACTGTACTAGCAACCACTTGCTTAGCCAGGATATCCAAAGGGATGAGATGAAAAAGAATCTCCAGTGCTTGAGTAGGAGTGCTTCTAAGTGCACCACTAATACACAAGGTAGGAGTTATTTGCACTTTCATCAGCAACTTTTTGTTCGCCACTGTATTTAAAGCGAGCCACCAAACTGTAACTTCATACATTAGAACTGGTCTAACTACAGGGTATAAAGTCGATGTACAATGTGAAGCTTAAGCCTCCTTTTTTTCCAATGGTATTTTTACAGGAATAGAATACTGCCGTAGCCTTTTTGACTCTTTCCAGAATATTTGGCTTCCAGCTTAGTTTACTATTCAAAATGAGACCCAAGAATTTCACTTTATCTGCGATGTTCACTCTATTGAGAGTTGGACGGTCAAAGCGAGGAAACTTGTACTTCCTGGAAAAAAGAACCAACTCAGTCTTCAGTGGGTTAACACTAAGACCACAACTATTGGTTCATTGAGTGAGACTGCCAAGAGCATTCTGCATAACATCTTTGAGGATACAAGGATATTTACCGAAAGCGCCATAGCAACATCATCTGCAAAAGCCACCACTTTAAAGCCAGTCCCTTCCAGGTTTAGTAACAGGTCTTTTATAACCAAATTCCAAAGAAGGGGGATAATACACCACCTTGCGGTGTACCCCTACTTACAAATCTAAGGATGGATGGTACTCTTAGATTCGCTGTTATGACCCTGCCTTTGAGCATTTGATATGGATTGCTTCTAAGTGTCACATCCACCCCCAAATTTAAAAGTACTTGCGTGATCGCCTCTAGGTTTGACATTATTAAAGGGACCTTCAATGTCACTAAAGGTCACCAAAGAGAATTCCTTATACTCGAGGGGCTTCTCTATAGGACATAAGAAAGAATGGAGAGCATTTTCCACCGATTCTCCCTTACTATATGCGTGCTGAGACGCTGACAGCTTTGCAGGCTCGATTGAGCCTTTGAGGTAAACCTCTATCTGTCTTTCTAGAATTTTCAAGATATAAGAAGATAAGCTAACAGGGCTAAGGTCTTTGGGATTGCAATGACAGCGTTTTCCCGCCTTTGGTATAAATATTACATTTACTTCAGTCCATTTCTTTGGAATGTGACATAGTTCGAGACTACTTTTGAAAATTACCTCAAGCCAGGGAACAGTTAAGTCAGTGGTTTTCTGAATATCGGCAGGAATAATGCCGTTTAGATGACGGTTTCAATGAATGAAACAACTAGCAGCCTTCAACAGATCGAAATAAGACTCCATTCTGGTTCCTCAAATTTAATATTTTTTCATTAAAGATACACAATGTAATTAAAGCTTAACGGAGATCTGCAGTTATATGCTGATGAAATGATACTACCAAATTCTGCAAAGAATACTAAATTTTATGTGTAAAATGCAAAGTGACATGTTTATGGTTTAATAAGAACCATTTTATTTGAAATAATAATAATAATAAGACGGTTTTTACAGGCCATTGCAGAACGTGATCGTCCCAGCGTACCCGCTGTCCTTTCTATTGGATGAACGAACGAGATCAGGAATTTTCCGAATTTTGAATGGCATTAACCATCTTTTATACTCATCCGTAGGGGTCCAAATCCGTCATAGTCCCATCAGGGTTTGGATTTTAAATACCGAAAAGATTAAATCTATCTTGTTTGGCAATGCTCTTTACAACTATCATAATGAAGTAACAGTATGACTTAAAAGATATCAAACAAGTAAATATTTATATTTATCTCGGACTTAATCTGGAGTAGAATATAAACTTGCTAGAATATTTTGTCACCACCGACCAACTGGGTAGATTACCGTCCTATGTTATTGAATTTCAATCTCTTAATTCCAGCGAACTGTAATTTAACTATTCAATGATATACATTTCAATAAACCGACCTGAGCTTTAACTTCCTGCTTGATAAAGTATTATTTATAAAGCTGAATAGATTGTGATTACACTTCTGATTAAAGAACATAAGGAACCGTGAGTATTGACTTATCATTTTGCTTACCCATTTGAATTCCGTTCCTTTGGCTGCATATTGTATGTTACATTATTTAGCCACTAACGAAAGGCAACATCCGCTTTTTTTTAACTGTTGGCCTCTCCTGATTATAGTTGAAAGCATTTAAATAGATGAATAGTGTTATATATATAGAAAATATAAATGTGCATGATATGAATTACATCTTCCAACATGTTGAGCGCCATATTGATTTTTAACTAATGATCTATAATTTTTATAATTTTATGTAACCACGCGGGTAATTTTTATAATTTTCAAATTTTATTTATTTAAATTTCTTTTCTTTTTTTCTGTAATTCCAGGAAAGTTCAAATTTTTTAATGGTAAAGTATTAATTTGATAACATGGTAAAAATAATGATCGCTCTCGTTTTTCGTTTTTTTTTTTCAATGTCTTGTGTGGTTTTTTTGTGATCTTTGATCGATATATTATCTAATATCTTATCTATATTTTGTTGATGTCTTTTTGTATGATTTACATAATAAATATAACATTTTATTGTAATTTTAACTCGTACTATATAAAAATTGATTTATGTTTTGGTATTTTATGTAATGTTTCATTTGATGTTTTCATGTTCATACATATTTAAGTAACATTTTAATCTATAAATTCTATGTATCAAGAGTATTTTTTTCAAAATTTCGTATATTTACCTCACTATTTAAACCTATCTATAATGTTTTATGTATGTAACCAGGTTTTGTTGTAAAATCTAAATCTTTTATCTGTAATCTAATCAAATTCTTCCATAAATGTTTAATGTCTTTGATGCTTCTATTTTATTAGATACTATAATATAAATTTAAAAAAATGGCATTACATTTGTATAATAAATATATATATATATATATATATATATATATATATATATATATATATATATATATATATATATATATATAAATATATATATATATATATATATATATATATATATATATATATATATATATATATATATATAAATATATATCTGTGAAATTTAAACGTTTGCTTTTTTTTAGGAACTGTCTAAATATCACTTGAACTTGATTGTGCTGATTCGTCTTCAAGAACTAGCACGTTTTGCAGAGAATTTGATTGGCGTTATTTCGAAAATTAATAGAATTTTTTGTTATTCTATTGAGCTAGAGTTTGACTTCACAACAATCTCTGTAATTCATCTTTGATTTGATTTCCTTTCCGGTCCCAATAATTTCTTATATAGTTCCTTGTAGCTCATCATTATACAGAGTCTTAGTTCATGTTGAAATTTTCGTGGTCACTCGCTATTCGGATCATTTGCGATAAAATAGTTTTCTAGCTGTTCTGCAAGTTTTAATCCATCTTCAATAGTTTCTGCTCTAAGCGGTAGTTCGTCTACTACTTCATCACTGCTGTTTGATGATTCGACATTTATGGAAGCAATTTCAATTAAATCTTCCTCATCTAACATCTGGTCGAGAAGCATCTCATTAAGATCTTCACGCGTCAAATCTTCGAACCCTTCTCCAACCACAGAACGTGCTAAACTGATTATTTCATCGTAATTGTTCACATTATCTGGTAAAGATACTTCAGTTACAACACAAACTGGCCATAATGGCTTCCAACATGCGTTTAACGTAGATGTTCTCAACTCTGCAATTGCGTATGTGATACAATCCATAATAGAAAATTGTTTCCAGACATTACTGAATTCCAATTCATCGTCATTCTTCATTTTTCCAGAATGCACTGATAAGTTTTTTACAGTAGTATAACTTGAATGTCGATATAATTCCTTGGTCCAATGGTTGTATGATTGATGTGGTATTAGGTGAGAGAAAAATTACCTTTACGTTGGGATGGTTACGTTTGGGATGGACCAGGCGCATTATCAATAATTAATAGGACCTTGCAGGTCTGTTTCTTTTGATGCAGATACCGCTTCACCTCTGGTGCAAAACATTTCTCGAACCAATTTTGGAATACAACTGCAGTTACCCACGCTTTTTTATTTGCAACCCAATGAACAGGTAATTCGATTCAATCCTTCCCTTTTAGTGCTCTTGACCTGAGGTTTTTATTTACGAGCAGAGGTTTAAGCATTCGATCTCCGGAAGCATTACTGCATAGTAAAAATGTCACACGCTCCTTTGCTACTTTAAAACTACCTATAGACTTCTGAGTTTTAGATACGTACGTCCTGGCTGGCAGTCGTTTCTAGAAAAGCCCGGTTTCATCAGCGTTGAATACTTGATCGGGGGCTTAACCACCTTCTATAATTTTTGCCAGTTTTTAAAGATATTCTTCTGCAGCTTTTACCGTCAGCAGATGCAATTTCTCTAAAAATTTATTATAAATACGAATGGCCTTTTCTTTAATTGTGGCTGTGTCAACAGGGATATTTTTTGAGTGAGATCCTCAATCCATATTGCTAAAAGATTTTTCATTTTTTCTACACTAATATTTCTACAATACGACGATGTTGATGCAGTTACTTTTTTACCAGACATTACGGACTGCCTGATAGAATTTTCATTTTTTTTTATTGTATGCACTGTCGAAAGTTCTGACCAACTCTTGTAGGACTTAAACCTTGTTCTAGGCTGTCTAAAACTTTCATTTTTAGCTCTAGTGAAATACCTTTGCGCTTGGTTCCTAATTTGTTGGCCATTTCGGTCATAAAAACTGTAAAAAAGAATTGTATAACTTCCGTTTAAATAATTTTAATTTTCAGATAATTTGATTTACCAATTGATTAAAATTAATTAAATAACTGCAAAGTTTTACAAATTCTAAATTATTAAATACTACGACGAACTACACACTTTAACTTATGCTTTATGAATTATAACATATCATACAGAAGAACATCCGACACCACCGAGCAATTGGCGCAGTGGTTAAAGCTGCGGTGTTTGGGACGGGAGGTACCGGGTTCGAATCCCAACGGGGGAGGGTTGCAAAAGGGATTTTTCATCACTTGATTACGATCGGTGATGACGATGAACACAACTATGACCCCCCCCCCCGTTGGAGTGCAGAATTCATGGGCCGAACCATCGTCCATGCCAGTACAGGCTGGCTGGAGCAATGCAATGTGCAGATGGATATTTGAAACGCGAACCTGTATTCGCGCGTCCTCGATTTGGCCTAGTAATGGCGTAAAGTAGGACGTTAATTAACCGCGAAAGAGTTGGGTGAGCTTCGGCCCCAAAACAGATTGCATAGAAATAAACAAACATCCGACACCATTAAAATCTTGTAGAAAAATAAAGTAGATATATGTATGTACACATACATAACAGAGAAAAATATTTTTCAAAACACGGGAAAGTTTTGAAAAATATATTTTGTATAAGTTTTGTATAATGTTTAATGTAATAAAAAATATAAGGAACTGAACTGAAATTTTTGAATTTTCGACAAAATTAAAATCGCGTAAAAGTGAATAAATCGCGTAAAAAAAGTGTACCTAAGAAAAAAATCGATAAGAAAATAAAGGAAAAATTTACTTCAGTCCATTTCTTCGAATGTGACATAGTTCGAGGCTACTTTTGAAAATTACCTCAAACCAGGGAACAGTTAAGTCAGTGGTTTTCTGAATATCGGCAGGAATAATGCTATCCAGGCCTGCAGACTTGAAAGGTTTGAAACTGTTTACTGCCAACAAGATAGTTCTCTTATTGACAATTTTCCCCGCGAGGCCAGTAGCCTTATTTGCCTTTGGCAAAATAGGAGAAGAATTAGAACAAGCCGGAAAATGAGTTTCCAGAAGAAGCTCTAAGGATTCCCTACTTGTTGTCGTTCATTGTCCATCCGGTCGTTGGAGATAACTTGGAATGACAGGACAAGTGGATATGGAATTTTATAGTTGAAGAGGTCTCGTTGCAATCTTAGGAGCTGGTTTAAAAAAAAACTGGTATTATCGTCGACATCCAAAAAAGGAAACTAATTGATCCATTGACCACACTTTCGACCGTTTGTGCAGTATCAAGGTCGACTCATTTTTCTCTCACTAACTTCAACAAGACCCAATTTCTCTCCCCAATCTCTGAATTACTGTCAGAATTCTCTGAAGTAGCCAGAGATGACTTCGAAATTAAACCAATACTCCACAACGTCACTCATGGTCTTGTAACAAAGGGTCCTCTAATCTCAGCTAAAGCTCGACGTTTACCGGCGGATAAACTAGCTTTAGCTAAAGAAGAGTTCCAAAATATGGTGAAGAGAGGCATTTGCCGGCCAAGCGATTCCGCTTGGGCAAGTCCTCTTCACATGGTTAAGAAAAGGAACGGAACTTGGAGACCATGCGAAGATTATTGGGCCCTTAACAATGTCACAATTCCCGATAGGTATCCCATTCCTTGCTTACAAGATTTCATTCAGCAATTATCAGGATGCAATCTTTTCTCGACATTGGATCTGGTAAGAGCTTACCATCAGATCTCAGTCGAACCTGCCGACATTCCTAAAACCGCCATCATCACCCCTTTTGGATTATTTGAATTCACCAAAATGACCTTTGGTTTGCGTAATGCAGCTCAATTTTTTCAACGTCTATATGCACAGAGTGTTAGCAGGATTTTCATTCTGTTTCTGTTATTTAGACGACATCCTAGTAGCTTCCAAATCTCTTCAAGAACTCATTGCCCATTTGAGAATAATTATCCCCAAATTATCTGAATTCGATTTAATCATCAACTTAGAGAAATGCATTTTTGCTACATCTCAAGTTGACTTTCTCGGCCACTCCGTCAACGCCGTCGGTATTCTTCCACTAAATCAGCGTGTTGAAACTATTGTAAGCTTCGAACTACCCAAACAAGTCGGTCAACTTAAACGCTTTTTGGGAAGGATAAATTTCTACGAACGCTTCATTCCTGGTGCTGCAAAAGATCAGTTAATACTAAACAATTTTCTTAAGGGCTACAAAAAAAATAGTAAAATTTTAATTAATTGGTCCGAGGCATCCATGGAGGCTTTTGAGAATTGCAAGACTAAGTTGTCTCAAGCCACAACTCTTGCACATCCTTCCATGTCAGCTCGGTTGGCAATCATGGTAGACACTTCTGACACCGCTTTAGGTGCAGTAGCCCAACAATCAGTAGGAGGTTCCTGGCAACCGTTGGGATTCTTCTCAGTTAGACTCAATGACGCTCAGCAACGTTATAGCACTTACGACCGAGAACTACTTGCCGCTTATTCAGGCATTAAACACTTTCGATATCTTCTCGAAGGTCGTACTTTCACTCTATACACTGACCACAAGCCTCTTACTTTTGCATTTCAACAAACTTTATCAAAAGCATCCCCTAGACAATTTTGTCACTTAGATTTTATTGGTCAGTTCACCACAGACATTCAACATATTTCGGGTGTAGACAACGTCATAGCTGATGCACTTTCAAGAATCGATCAGATTTCTTTACCGGAATCAATTGATTATGAAAGCATTGCAGATGCTCAGGTAACGGACGAAGAACTTCAACAGTTCACTTCGAGTAACAACTCACTCAAATTCGTTAAGATTCCCATTTGTCTTAATTCGACAAAATCTATTTTTTGCGACATATCTACTAAAATTGCACGACCATTCATTCCCAAACAGTTTAGACAATCTGTTTTCAATTCATTTCACAATTTGTCGCATCCGGGATTCAAGCTTCTGTTAAACTCCTTACAGAAAAAGTAATCTGGCCAAACATTAAAAAGGAGACAAAAATTATGGCACAGAATTGCTTAGCTTGTCAGCAAGCAAAACTCTCAAGACATACCAATTCCCATCTGGATTCGTTTCAAGTACCTTCTCAACGCTTCACAAATATTCATTTGGATATCATTGGTCCACTTCCACTTTCAGACAATCAGCGGTATTGCCTTACACTGATTGACAGATACACTCGTTGGCCTGAGGCTATCCCTATTCTGGACATTACAGCACCAACAGTCGCTTTTGCTGTTTACTCAGGCTGGATCGCTTGAGTCGGTGTTCCTGCTTCCAAAGTAACTGACCAAGGTTCACAATTCGAGTCACATCTCTTTGCCGAACTTTCAAAACTCTTGGGTTTTGAACACAAAAGAACCACGAGTTATAACCCGAAATGCAATGGCATCATTGAGAGATGGCATAGAACTCTCAAAAGTTCCTTAATGTGCTACAATCGCCCTGATTGGACACAATTTCTACCATCCATTCTCTCAGGTTTAAGAGCAACCTTCAAAGACGACATTCAATCTTCATCCGCTGAATTGGTCTACGGAGAATCACTAAGCTTGCCAGGTCAATTTTTATCAATTCAAAAGGATTCAGTTCCACTGACTGAATTGATAAAATCTCTAAAAATACACTTTGATGAAATTCGACCTTCTCCTGCCTCGAGACATTCTGCTGACAAAATATTTGTTCACAAAGAACTCAATACTTGTTTCCATGTCTTCATACGTACCGATTCTGTAAGGAAATCATTACAACCTCCTTACAAAGGACCTTATTTTGTCCTTAAGCGATACGAAAAATTCTTCGACGTTGATTTACAAGGTAAATCAATCAAAATTTCTATCAACAGGTTAAAACCTGTATTCAACGAAAATCTTGATTTGTTCTTACCTGCGTCATCGTCAGTAGATAATTCCAGAATAAAACCTAAAAGTAAAAAGAAAGTTTCTTTTAATTTAACGCCAGAAGTTCAACCAATTTTCGATAATCTTACTACTCGTTCAGGTCGAACAGTTAAAACCCCTCTTCGACTACCACAATCCGTAGAGTCAAACACAATAGTTGATAAGATTATTTCCTATTATCAATATTAATTTTAGAGTTAATTATCATTTACTTTTTGTTATCAATTTTATTTCACTTACCTTTTTACGTTACATGTCATTTCACTTGAGGGGAAGTATTGTGGCGTGTCATTAATGCCAAAATTGAATTTTACACGATCATATATTTTTTGAGCAAATTAGTCGTTTTTAGTTTGGTTGCTGACAACAACGGTTACTAATTATTTTTTGGTTCAGGTTTTCTTTTTATAACAATATTTTGAATGCAAAAAGAAAATTTGAATAAAAGAAAAAATTCAGAATAAGAAAAACTGTGATCGGAACATTATGTTAAAAAAAATAAATAAATGGAGATATAAACAATATTAAATAAATGGAGTCAATTTTAAAAAAATAAATTAAAACAATAATAATTATAATTAATATCAAAAATAAATTTAATTCAAATATAATAATAATTTTAATACATTTAAACATATATTTCAACATTATAATGTTCTTTTAAAATATTAAATAAAAATTATAATATATTTATAAAAATGAATTGAAGTATATTAATTATAGTTTATATCAAATTGATATAAACAATATTCAATAATTAAATTATTGATTAAAAATATATTCAATATATTAGTGTAACCACCGCTATAACTAGTGGATCTTTTAGCACCTCACTAAAAGATCTACCTGCAGTTACCTGTAATTTAGAACTTTTAGCAGCCTTCGGAGATTTATCCTGTGATCTCTGTGTTTGGTTTATCCTTATTTGAATTTTCCGGTTTTTTAAGGGTTCAGGACTCTTTATTTTTTATTTTAAGATCCATGTTTGTCCCACGAGTTGCGGAGAAAAAAGTTGTCCATCTTAGCAGAGAATCCCAATACAAGGATAAGGCTAAAAACAACTGGAGGTCGCCCGGTATCCAGAGGCTCCGTTCAAGATTGGGCTATTTGAAAGGGTCCCCAGCCAGGTTGATCATCAGCACGGGTCGCATGACACTAATCCAACCCTTGTTTTATAGAGCTAGCGCTTGCACCTAATATTAAGCCGACCAAAGTCGTTGCCCAGATGGTACCACTAGGAGGTATATTAGATACAATTGGCGGACTCTACATAGTTACAACAATGGAGAAAAAGCCTGTTAAGACTCACCCACATCATCCAAATTCGAAATAGGGGCTATATCTTTTTGAAATAGTTAATTATTTATGAATGGAATATTGCTATACTTACATTCTAGTGCTTATTGTATTACCTTTCATCAATGGTTTATTTGCTTTAGCGCAGTTATTGCTATAGCCACGTCTTGTTTGTGAACATCGTCTCTGCCAGAAAATATTGATTACGTACTTTTGACTTACTTTATCTGATAGAAGTTCAAATAGGTCGAATGAGAAAATGTTTAAGGTTCTTATAAAATGTAAATGCTTCTTTTTCCATGGAAAAAATATCTTTTAAATATTTACTTATATTAATGTCCACTTTTTGAGTTATTTATGATGTAATTTGTTATATGTATGGTGTATACATTGTGCGTGACAGTGTTATTTGACCAAATCCTGGAATTTTTTTTACAAACATCAACATTTTTTTATTATATAACTTAATTTCTTTTATGTATTTCTATATAAAATTGTACTTATCGTTCCTTTAAGTAGCATATGGTCACCATAGAGATGGTTGGCCAACACCAAACACAATTCGATAAATATAATATCGAAATATATAATTTCATAAATTGAATGTGCGTAAGTATAAGACTTTATATAGAGAGCTTTAAAATGTAGATGATCGACGGATCATTTTGTAACCATCATTGTTAATGTCAAAATTTAATTTATATATATATATATATATATATATATATATATATATATATATATATATATATATATATATATATATATATATATAAACAATTATCTAACAATTAATTATAGTAATTAGTTTATAGTACAAAAACAATGTAAAATTATAGCGTGACCAAGAAGCTATAACGATTTGTTTGAAGTGTATTAAATATTTGATTTTAATTTATTCATGACAAACGAGTTTTTTTAATTTTTTTGAATGAAGCAGTCTTCACACGATATAAAATGCAATGTTGCTTTACGTTCATAAATCAGTCAAACGAAACGAGTTCGATAAACTATGGTTTTTAAACAACATGTTGGTCATAATTGTTATTTATGGGAAACTATACATGAAAAGTATTCGATTTTTTGCATCGAATGAGTTCCATTGCAACTACATTCTAAGGAATAGTTAGTAAAATGGGTTAAGGGTGGAAACAATGGGTTAAGGGTGGATTGATTTTATGTACAGTTAATTGGTATAGTAATAGCTAAAGATAATTCTGTTGGCCAAATTCACATTAAAAGATATTTTCGGGGAAAAACCAAATTTAGACAGACTTGCATATTAATCTGTGAAAATGGCTTAATAATAAAATTTCAATTTTTCATCTGACTTGAAATGTCACACTTACCATGTTAAAAAAATTTATAAAATTGTTCTATTCAAAATATATTTTAAATGATCCTCTAAAATTTTAAAATGCGCATACTTTAATTAAATATTGATAATTTATAAAATGATTCATAAAACCATTCCCCTTGAAACATAAAAATTAATGATTGTTAGAAGAAAGCAAATTAAATTTTTGATCATAAAAAGCAAAACCTAATTTTTCTTTTCAATATTATTTTTAATTACCGGAAAACTACTTCGTATGCAATATATATATATATATATATATATATATATATATATATATATATATATATATATATATATATATATATATATATATATATATATATAATTTTGTACATAATTCCATTTAATAATAAAATATAAAATTAATTTACTATTTTTCTGTTTTTCCAATTTATCGCGGTCTTTTGTTTTTATTGTTTATACGTTGGAAAAATTTTTTCATCGCCTAAGTGAATAATATTTAAGAAAAAATGTTCTGACTTCTTTTCGTCGAAATCAAATATGTATATGACGTTTGTATGGATTTCAATTGTAATATATTTTGATTTATGATTTAATCCATGATTAATTGAAATAATTTCTGTGTTAATGTGTATATTGGAACTAATTAGTACACTGAGAGATACGGGCACACCTTAAACCTTTCCATAAATCAAGTTCAGGTATTGATGTGGGATAATAATTCATAGTTTCTCCATCAATTTATTTCTCTTATTTTAGATAATGGTGTGTCATCCAACATGACATGACTATCATGGAGATATTTGATTTGATTATGCCAATTAAATGTTGGTACAGAATATAATCAATTGTTTTAATTTCCGTGTGTATTCACTCCATGGAGCTTCTACTTAACACGGTAGTTTAGTTCAATATAAATGCCGTGTTATGTGAAATCGTGTTAAACAATGATCAAAATCTCATAGATTTAATGTGGTTCAAATGTGGATTTAATTGCTTTCAATCTTTTAAAAAGAAGTTGGCTAGTCGCTTGACTCGTTTTTGGAATCAGTTAATGACAGTGTCTTTTCATTAACTATTCCTATGCTACCATTGTGAATATCATCAATTATTAAGTCCTGGAATTCTTCCCTCTCTATTTCTTGTGAGAAGCTAACGATTTGATGATATTCTTCACTTGCAATTCTAAATTGCTTGCAAACTTGAGAAATTCTAAGGTCAGTCTTACTATCCATTATGAATAATGATGGTAGATAAATTATTCTTGGATATATTTAATGGGTACTTTAAATCCTGATGATGTCCTGGAGTGTTGTCAAGAAATAACACCCTAACAGAAATTTTGTTTTTCTAAATACAGTTCCACCCCTGGAACGAATCAATGAAAAAACTAGTTGCTGTTGGCTTGGCAATGTACAGGTAGTTTGGTTTTGTCATTTTTTTCATGGCTCAAAAACTCAGTAACTCTTTATCTTTAAATGGGCAATGCTTTGTTATTAGAACACCGACCTCAGGTGCTTTGAATCCACGAGCCCCTTTTTCATTTTTTTCAATATACGTAAGGTTTGTTTTTTTTCTCGTCCGCGTTAAAAACTTATTCTACAGTTATTTTCTTGGATAATTTGCACTAGTTTCTCGAGAAATTTGTCAGTGGCCAATTTTATCTGCCAGAAGATACCGCCTAAAATATCTGGATCAGTTGCTGTAGAGGTGGCCGTTAGACTTGAAGCTTGATTCTTTAACGAAAAGAAAGCAAGGTTAACCCTTGTCTGGATGGCAGCGTGCCATTTCTATTTTAAACGCTCATAACTTTTGTATCTTCGGAGTTTGGCTATTCGTTCTCCTTGACATCCAAGAAATACTTATTTTACTTATGTTATTACTCTTTAAGTCTATAACCGCCCACCCGGGTTGCCACCTAAAAAAACACTGAATATGCTATTTATTTGCCCAGTTATTGGATATAAGAGTTATAGCATCATCGCAAAACCACCTAACTTTAAACCCATATTTTGCCGGTTTGGACGAAATGTACTGGGTAAATCTTGTTCGTCCTAAACAAAAACTTTTTTTATAAGAATTCGTAAAATATGATAATGAATATTTCGATAAATACCTCGATATGGAAATAATTGTTAATCCACTGCAATGCATTCAAATGGTGTATAATATTTGAACAAATTTCCATTTCGACTACTTCGTTTATGGCATCAGCTTTATCGAACAGTAATCGAAATTTAACACGTTGTTTTTTTACATTCCTGATTTGATTTTGGAAAGTATAATTATAATTTTCAACAGGCCCAGACTCGCATAAAAGGAATTAATTAATTAATTGAAATTAAAATTTTTAAAAACTCGCAATTAAAAAAGGAAACGTGTTTTGAAAGAAAAACATCGTGTAAGACGAAAAATTAAAATAAACTAAAATGGAAAACATTCTACTAAATTTTTACTAAATTTTTACTAAATAACTGATAGTACGGTTGTTAAGAGAAAATGAGGAAAAAATTGCAACATGGTTAAAAAGATGCTAGAGCTCAACTACTATTCACTCGACTATCACACAAAGTGATGTTACAAGTTATGAACTGTGAAACAGCAAAGTCAATGTGAGAAAAGTTACACACTTAATATGAACAAACATAGGAGTCATCGCTTCATTTAGCACAACAAAAAAAAATTTCGAGGGCGTTTCATCCAAGACACGACATTGCGAGTGTTTTATGCAAAATAGAAGAAAATCTAAACCAAATAAAACGATTAGGTGAGAGATACCAGATAAAATGGTTTTAACAAAAATCATGACTACTTTGCCTGATACATACATACAAACATTTTATTTCTGCTTGGGGGTCAGTATCCACTGATAAATTGTCTGAATTGACAGCAAGATTATTGATAGACGATCAAAGAATGACAAATAGAAAATAAATGACCGCATTAATGTTTAAAAAAATTGAAGTAAACAGAAAATGTTTTAGATGTGGGAAAACCGATCATCTAAAAAAACAGTGTCGAGTTAAATTAAATAAAAGTGAAATTAGCCGTGAAAATTGTAAAGGAGTTGCAAAGTTGCTTTTGTCGAGCAAACATAAATATATTATTATCATAAAAATAATTTTAATTTATAAAAAAAGGAAAAAGGTATATCAGCAAAATTAGTATGTTTTAAAACATTGTGAGGTGAAAATATGGTTTATGATAATGTTTAAATCTCCACTCGCTACTAAACAGGAATGGCCAAATCCACAGAGATCAATGTCCACGAGTGATTTAGTATTAAACACTACGAGTTCATTTGAAATATAAAAAAAAATGAGAATGTGCAAAAAATTGCTTCGCTTGCAAAAAGCGAAACTAATATTATAGTAAATGAACAAAGTGCAACAATAACAAATATTATGAAAAATAAAAGTGCATCGTCGTCATATGACAATAACATAAATAGTGATGTAGGACAGTGTTTAGTGCAAACAGGTATAGACAGATGCATAACAGTGCAACCTAAACGAAAAAGAAGCTCTAAATCAGCTGAGAGTGCAAGCGTGAACAAATTCACTAGACTAATTAGCGTAGAATTAACACATGGTAATCGATTTTTTAGTTTATTACTAAAATTAATGCTTACAGAGCACTAATTACCCAATTCGACGAAATTGGTAAACGGTACTATACATACCAACTAAAGACCCAGAAAGGATTGGTTGTGGTAATAAAAAGTATTGAGAGTTTCGTAGATCCAAGCGAAATAAAAAAAGCTCTTATTGATAAAGGCTTCCACGCTAAAACAATAACAAACATTTTTAATAAAGAAAAAGTGCCTCAACCATTGTCCCGCGTAGAGTTGGAAGTAGAAAGTAAAAAACAAAAGAAAAGTAAAGAATATATAGCTTGAAATATATAGCTTGAAGAATATATAGCTGCTTAGAAGAATATTGAACAGGATCTCAGAAAAAGAACTGGGCGAATACAGTGTATTAAATGCCAAGAATACGGACATAGTAAAGCTTATTGTTCGTTGAGCGATGTCTCTGTTATCTGCGTGGAACTAAATAATTCCAAGGAATGCAGCAAAAACAAAGCCGATACTTCTGTGAAAAGATGTAGCAACTGCGGAGAAAATCATACGGCAAATTATAGAGGGTGCCCAATATATTTAGAGCTAAAACGAAGAATTAGTCCAAGGCAGCGTATGCTTAAAATTATGCACTCGACCGAGAGAAAAGAAATGTATCCAGAAGTTTCGCCCAACAACATTCAAGGTGGAAACCAGAATGCAACCGTAAACAGTAACGTACATCATGGAATCTCATATGCTAGTATCCTTAAAGGAACTATACCAAAAAAGCAAAATATTAATGAAGGAAACATCTCTTTCATGGTAATGATGGAGAGAAACGAGGATTTAATGATGCAAAATATGAATATGATGATGCAGATTGTCGTTAAAAATCAAAAATAAATATCCTTAAAATAGCAATATGGAATGCCAATGGCCTAGCATAACACAAAGCCGAGGTTCAAGCATTCCTCATTGAGCACAATATTGACATAATGTTAATATCTGAAACACGCTTTAAAAATAAGAACTATTTTAAAATTAATGGATATTCAATTTATAACACTAAGCATCCGGATGGCAAAGCACATGGTGGCACAGCGGTTCTGATTAAAGGAAGGTTAAAATACTACTAACTTAAGAAATACGAGAAAGAACATATTTACACAACGAGCATTTGCCAGCAGAAATCTGAGAACGGTATGATATCAGCAGTATACTGCCCTCCACGCTATAAAAAACCACAGTTAATGGGTTATTTTAACCAATTGGGTAATAAATTCATTGCAGGGGTGATTATAATGCTAAACATATCCACTGAGGGGGTCAAAACTAACATCGCCGAAAGGCAGACAAATTTTTGAAGCGATAGAAGAACAGAGTTTGGATTCCTTATTAACTGGTTAAACCAACTACTGGCCAACAGATAAAAAAATGATTCCTGATCTAATTGACTTTTGCATAACGAAGGGTATTGCACGCACAAATGTTAAAGCAACCAACTGCTTCGATCTATCTTCTGATCATTCACCTGTAATAGTAATGTTAAGTACCGATGTTCTAAAGGCAGAAAAGCCGAAACGTTTTACAAACAAGCGAACTAAATGGGACCAATATAGAAGGCTGGTCGAACAAGATACTTCTTTAGATATTCCACTTACAACACCAACCGATATTGATGAGGCTGCAGAAGTACTGAAGGAAGAATAAACCCAGACTTTACAGAATTATTTAAATAAATTCTTGGCAACCGAAAGACAGATTACTCTTTGCGGAAGGCAACGAAAAATTTAAAAAGACCAGTTTATTCTAACTCACCGAGTAGGCTGACAAGTGGAAATTAGGTATGAAGCGTGAAGAAAAAGCATTATCTTTCGCTGATCATCTAAAGGAAGCGTTTACACCTCATCAAGATGCTAATAAATTTGTTTTACCTGAGCAAATAGATAATGATTCGTCCTTCAAGCTAATTAAGTTTAAGTGGAAAAGTGTAAAGAATACAATCAAAGACCATATAAGCCCGAAAAAGGCACCGGGGTATGATCTTATTACGGAAAAATTATAAAAGAATTACCTGATAAATATTTAAAACTTATAACATTCATCTTCAATGCAATCATGCGAACTGGTTATATACCACAGAAATGGAAAATTTCCGTTATCTCATTGATTCAGAAGCCCGGGAAAAATGTAACACAAATATCGTCATATCGACCAATAAGCATGCTTCCAACAATATCGAAGCTTTTCGAAAAATTGATACTAAGTAAACTTAAATCAGTATTAGAAGAGCGTCAGCTTATTCCAGACCATCAGTTTGGATTTCGAACTCAACATTGACCCATAGGCACAGGATTGTAAATATAATCAAACACTCCTTTGAGGAAAAGAAGTACTATTCTGCTGTTTTTTATATGTTGAACAAGCATTTGACAAAGTGTTGCATGAGGGCTTAATGTATAAAATTAAAAAGCTATTGCCAAACAATTTTCACTTAGTTCTGAAAAACTATCTTCTTCAAAGACAATATATCGTAAAACAAAATTAATCAATCACTGGCCTAAGTCATATTAGAGCAGGTGTCCCTCAAGGCAGCGTCCTTGGACCAATGTTGGACTTATTATACACAGCCGATCTACATATTACTAAAAAGGTAATAATATCAACATTTGCTGATGATACGGCCATTTTGGCTCTCCAAGATTGACTTTCCACTTGTCAGATGAGTTAGAATTAACTGATCTTTTTAAATTTTTCGTTGTATTCCAAAAAGAGTAATCTGTTCTTTCGATTGCCGAGAGTTTACTTAAATAATTCTGTAAAGTCTGGTTTTGTTATTCCTTTAGTGCAATTCTTAGAGTTTTAATAGCGCGATTAAGCTTCCACATAGTTATTGGTGACGGTAATTTGATAAAAGAGGAAGGTGCAGGAGAAATAACGGTTTGTGCTTATAACGGGGCAAAATGGATACAAACAACAATATCTAATGTATTATATTTGCCTAAATTAACAGTCAACTTATTTTCGGTAAGTGCAGCTGTGGATAAGGGATATACAGCAAATGTGAGTAATGAAATTGTGAGTTTATAAAAAATAATAATGTTCGAGCAATTGCGGTAAGAAAACAAAAAAATTACATAATGATGTTCGAAATAATAAATAAAAAAGCCTATGTAGGTAAAGTAAATGAAAGTTTGCTGGAGTGGCACAAAAAACTAGCTCATCAAGATATAAATTAAAATAAAAGCATGTTAAAACGAAATGACCTTGAATATGAAAACGGAGAAATTTTTAAGTATAAAAGGGGAAACATAAAATAAAAAAATAAAATTGGATCCAGAGCGGAAACCCCTGATCAATTAATACACATGGATTTATGTGTATGGAGGTTAATTCATTGGGAAATTCGATATTTTCTAGTCATGAAAGGTGATTTTTCGAAATACAGTAATACTCCGTTTAACGTTAAAGATGAATTCCAAAATTGCATAACGTAATCCAAATCAACTTTAAACGAGGTATGGATTCCTTGCAAAATAACCAGATAGGAAAATAAAACTTATTTTATTACATTCATATATTCATTTAAATTTAATGAAACTATTTTATTATGTAATGCCTGAGTTCAAATTCCAAAGCTAAAAACATAATAATTTAACTTGATTTTATTTTTAAACTATCCAACGTTGTTTGTTTCACATTTGGGGTATGTTCCTTAATAATCTCATGGTTAGCAAAAATACCTTCATTGATATTATCGAATTCACCTAGTTTCTTCAATTTTCTCAAAGCGAGCTGAGGTTCAATTAGTTCCTTAACTTCATCATCATTTCCACTTTCCTTTTTAGGAAATTTCGATTAAATTTTCGACGAAATTTTAAATTTTTATGAAAAATTAAAGTCGAAACAAAATAATAAAATTTATAAAATTTACGAAAATAAATCAAGGAAAAATTAGAACGGTTAATGGCACAGAATTTTTAAACAACGTTGTGAAAGAAATTTCAATTGAAAATGGAACCCAACATGAAACTAGCGTGGAATATAAACCTGAACAAAACGGATGTGTTGAGCGTGAAATGCGAACAATTGTAGAAGCAGCAAGAACGTTGTTAATAGAAAATTAATTTAAAATTAATATAATTTAGAAAAAAAGTTTTGGGCAGAAGCTGTAAACACTAAAACTTACGTAATAAATGGAAAAGGTCCGAGTAGAGTTAAAGACAAAACTCCATATGAGTTTAAAAAGGACAAATACGATATAAATGTTTTGGAGCAAAGTTGCAATTCATATTCCTAATCAAAAAAAACGAAAATGAGACTGGAAATTTGGGTTAGGAATTTTTTTAGACTACGGAGCAAAAAAATGGATATAGGGAATATTTACCAGAAAGAAATAGCAATACAGAGATGTAATATTCATAAAAAATCCAAAAAAATAGTAATCCAAAGACAGAGATTTGTGTGATGAAAGTATAGAGGTGGATTTATTGAACAACCAGGAAAAATACTACAGGAAACATCGATTGAAGAGTCTGAGGTGGACGCAAATGAGAGTGCCACGGAGAAGTTCAAATAAATTATAGAAAGGACCAGAAGAAGACCAAAATGGTTGAATGAGTAAGAAGTTAATTTTGTGAGTATTCGTATTGACATTGTATTGACTGTTATCATATCATGAAACTATGGAAAGCGTTGAAAAAGAAAATTGGAGCAAGGCCATCAATGATGATTTAGAAAATTTAAAGCAAAACATGGACAAAGATAAACGATAATCCCGAAAACGAAAATCTCATTAGCCGTAAATGGGTTTTTATTGCATTTGAACAAACGGATTGTGATAATGAAGTATATGCACCAGTAGCAAGATTAACAACGGTTAGAATCTTTATGGTAAAAGCAAATAAATTGAATTTACCGGGGTATCAATTAGACGTGGTAGGAGCTTTTCTGAATGGTGACATTAACAAAGAAGTTTTTATGAAATAGCCAGAAGATTATGACTTAAAAAGTCTCCGAAGTATTGGAACGAGAAATTTGATAATTTTATGAACAAAGAAAATTTTACAAGATCCAAGTATGATTTTTTTTTGTTTTTGAACCCTGCAATCTTTTCTGGACCCAAAGCTCTCCCAACTCTTTCGCAGTTAATTTTTAACGTCCTATCTTACGCCTTCACCAGTCAAATCGAGGACGCATTAATACAGGTTCGATTTTAAATCCATCTGCACATTACATTGCTTCAACCAGTCTGTACAGGCATGGACGATGGTTTGGCCCATGGATTCTGCACTCCAACAGGGGGTCATAGTTGTGTTAATCGTCATCACCGATCGTATAATAGGGTGATGAAAAATCCTTTTACAACCCTCCGCGTTGGGATTTGAACCCGGTACCTCCTCGCCCCAAACACCACAGCTTTAACCACTGCGCCAATTGCTCTGTGTTTAATTTTTTGTTTTGTATACAAATGTTAAAATGGAATAAGATATTTGTTGGGGGTGCGTTAAAAATAAGCTGAGTACTAAAATTGGTTTATTGGTCACCAGCCACTACAAATATATATTGTTATGTTTATTGGGCAAATACTGAAATGTAAAATAAAATAAATAAAATTGTTCTCTTCCGTTTTGTATCTCAAACAAAACCCACGTTGTTTTTATTATATTTCTGGACGGCTTCGGGAATGTATAATTATAACTTTTTTTTTTATTTTTATTTTTTTCTCAGTTGCTCGAACCTAATAAGGTTTTAACGCAACTTCACAATATTTATAAAATATACTTTAACTAATGGGTAATCATTATTTGAATATATGTAATTAATACAATACAATTAAATTTCATATAATTATACAATTACAATATTCATTCGCAAATTTACAATTAACTATTTCTGTTTTACTAAGACTATAGGCATTACATTATTTAATTTATTTGAAAGTTTAATTTAGAATTCAATTTTATCGTGATTTAGGCAACACACAATTATCATATTTTCCTTTCAGATACTCAGGGATTTTTTTTAATTTAAACGCACTAGTAAGGTGTTTAATTTCGGACGGTAATTCATTAAATTTTAACATTACACGATACAATATATTGTTATTTGAAACATTGGTTCTAAAATGTCTTACAATAAAATAAGATTTTCTCCTAGTGTTGTGATCGTGCTGATTATGTACATTGATCAATTCAAAATTGTGTTTAATTTAGTTATGTGTTATTTTGTTATTCTTTTTCACCTAAGAAAGTTAATGTATGAAACTCCTCAAAAAGTTTGCTGGTAAGATATCTTCGCGGGGCATTGATAATATACTTGAGAACTCTTTTTTGCAAAATCTCTAATTCTTTGACTTTATAGCTTGCACTTCTACTCCATATCAGATTAAGGTAAATTAATCCCGACTGAATGAAAGTGTGGTATATAAGTAAAAGACTTTTTTTTGGTAGAATGTGTCTTAATCGATTTATCACAAAAATATAAGGTAATATATTGTTTTTTATTTTATCTATGTGGTCAAACCAATCGAAATTACTATTAATAATCCACCCAAGATAACTATACTTATCCACTCTTTCAATGACGGAAGAGTTATAAGTAATTGGGTGTCCTTTTAACACATTCTCATCCAAATTTCTATTTTTAAATACTATAAGTACTTTGATTTTGCATAGTTCAAAGATATGTGATTTATATGAAACCAATGACTTAATGTTTCCTAATCTTTTTTTAATATTTTCAAGAAGGTCTTCAAGCGATTCTGCCTTGTACATGGTTACACAACCATCAGCATAAAGATAAATTTCGCCTTCAAGTTTGTTAAGCACTATATCGTTAATATAAATATTAAAAAGGGTTGGGCCTAATATGGATCCTTGAGGTACACCTATGTTTAATTTATGTTCTTCACTTATACTGTTGTTTATTTTTACAAATTGGCTTCTGTTTTTTAGATAACTTTTAAATAAGTTTATTTGTTCCGGAGTAAATCCTAATTTAGTCAGTTTCAGCAGTAGTATGTCAACGGTATCAAATGCTTTACGTAAATAAACAAGCACAGAACAGTTTTTTATCAATATTTCTGCTTATAAAATCCTTGAAGTTTATACACGCTGCGATAGTACTTCAATTTAAAGTAAAACAAAACTGATTCTTACCAATGACATTATTTGAAGATAAAAATAATTGTAATCGGTTAAGTATTATTTTTTCATAAATCTTAGACAATGCGCTTAGAATAGAAACTGGTCAATAATTGGCCACGTCTGTTTCATCACCAGAATTATGAACTAGTATTACTTTGGCTGTCTTTATGCAATCTGGAAAAAGCTAAACTATTAATTGAACTATTTATGTGATCTACAAGAAGAGGGGTAATATAGTTAACAGTGAACTGGAGGACTTTTGCCGAAATATTATCGATACCAATTTCTGCTTTGGAGATTATACTTAATATAGTTTATTTTACTTCGTCTTCATTTGTTAAATAAAGTTGAAATGGATGCGAAATATTATAGGTTAGATAGGCAAAATCATTTAAGTTTGGTTGATCGAAATGACGTGCAATTGTTGTAGTGCTACTCATAAAGTAATCATTAAAACAATCTGCAATCGCTTTTTCTTCGGTTAGAAATGTATTCCCAGATTTAATAGAGGTAACAGTTTTTCTGGTTCCATTAATTCTATTGAATATAAGTTGGTTAAAATGTTTCCAAAGTTATTTTGGTTTATTAATGTTTTTGCTTACATATTTTAAACTTCTCTCACGTTTAGCTTTTTTAATTTTGGAAGCCACCAAAGCACTTAGAGTTTTATATTTATCAGTTAAAAACATATTATTTTTCAATTTAAAAAATTTTTCCCGCTCTTTAACCAGATTTTGTATTTCAGAAGTAACCCAAGGGACATATGATAATTTAGATTTCTTGGAGATAACACGAGTGTTTTTTATTACCAGTTTATCCAAATTGCTGCAGAACATATCTTTATTAACTTTATATAAAGTATTGATTTGGGCCCATAATGAATCACTCAACAAATTATCATAGTCCAGGACCTTAAATTTAATTCCATCAGATTGGCGCAAAACGAACGTTTTACTCATTTGTAAAAGTATTTGCTTATGGTCTGATAATGAGGTGTCAGAGGTATTCATATTATAAATGTGCCCTAGCAGATCAGTTATGATGTGGACAATGATTGTACTAACCCCATTTTTGCAGCGCGTGGCAATTCATTTGTTCGATTATTTAGAAATAGATGGCCATATGAGTTTACTATTTGAATGTAATTTGTTGCATCTATGTTTTCAAGATCTAATAAATTAATATTAAAGTCACCAAGAATTAGATTCCGGCGACATTCATTTAGATACTTCTCTAGCATACCCAGACAATTACTAATAGAGTTTTCTGTGACCGATAAATTCCAATAATATTCATATTACAATCAATTAGTTTAATACTTACTGCCTGACAAAAGTTAAATCTTCAACAAACATTTTTACTACTATTAAGTTTGTTTTTACAAAAATTGCCACACCACCATAACCACCTATTCTATTTGAAAAAAAGCCATTATATTGCTTAAGATTGAAAAAAATTTTCTCGTCTTCCACCAGCCAAATCTCCGTAAAGATAATAATATCGAGGCTAAATTGTAGTCTGTCAAGTAACATTTCTATGTTATTCAATTTATTTCTCATATTTCATATATTTATGATTTCAACACTTCTGATTTTGCAACGTTTAAATCGGAATATTTCTAAAACTCGGTTAAATTTTATTCTCGGGCGATATAAAGCTTTCGATGTAGTCGGATAACCCCTTCGTGTGTTCCCTTTTTGCGTTTCGGTTAATAATTTCCACTTTTTTGGTGGTTTAACTGGACTTAAATTTTTTTTAAAGAATAAGCCCCATTTTGTGTGAGGCGTAAGCCTGTCTGTTTGTCTGATGATTATTTCACATATGACGTTCGAAAATATACCTTATACCCTACGTACCTCTTAGGTTGACTCTTGAGAATATTTTGTCACACTGTTTCCCTTTGAGGAGGGTTTTGTCCAATATCGTTCCATTTTTTCCTTTTAGAATATCTCTTCATCATACACACACACGAATATATATGTTTTAAAAAAAAAGTTCGTCCACAAACAACTTTTCCGTTTCAATACCAATAACTACTTAAGGCGAATTCAGTTTTGCCTCCATTAGCTTGTTTGGTAGTTTTTTAACCAATAGTATTTGTTAAAAATGACGTTTTTTATCTTCTGCAATTTTTTCCAAAATTTAGTTTATATCCAACTTTTCTACTGAGCGGACGTGGCAAAAAAGAGAAGTAATGATAGGTGTGAAAGAGATACAAATAAAAATTTTTTTGATTACAAATATAAAACGAAAGAAGAACGCAAAACTGTTATGTAGTTTTTTCATAAACCATTAAAAAAATTGCAGAAGAAATGAACGAACTCGCATTCAATGTTTTTTTCTATTTAATTTTTACTAGTATTAATTGGGAATCCCCAATTTATTATTTTTTGTCGTTTTCTCACGTTAAAATTACTGTAGTACTAAAATAAATAATGGGTCATCTGGGTAGGCCGGATATATAGACAGCTGCATGTTTTTTGAGTATAGTCACAATGATTAAACAAATCGTGTTATCCTAGAGTTGCAAACACGCATAACTGTGATATAGCGGAACCATGTAAAACGAAGGTTACATGCACTACTTCTGCTACATTCCACTGTACATTTGCGAATAGTTTCAGACTGCTGGTCAAGATTTTTTATTTAAGGCTTCTAGGGTTTCTTGATTTTTAGCGGCTTCTACTATTATGACGCGTTTGATTGATTGTAACAGGGTTTCTTTGATTTTACTCAGATTTGCAAGTCCAGTTTCTTATTTAGAATAGTTGTTTAGTCACCTTACAAACACCGTAATCTGCAGGATGTTATCTCTTACAATTTATTCTTAAATATTTATAAACCAATTTGTAATTTAGACCGGTTCATTCTTTGACTAAACTACAATACAAACTATCAAAATTTTGCATTCATCTAGGCACCAATAAACGCATTACAGTACATTACCATATTAATTTGAAAGTGGCCACAAAATATTTGATAGTCAAATTATCGAGCGGTCACTGTGTGCAGTATATATACAGATATACAACGAACGAGACGTGAAAATATAAAATTCAGGGCAAAAAAGTTTTATAGCGTGGACATGTCAAAATATAATTAGGTGCTTTTTTTTATGTTTTTGTCCACTATAATTAATAACAATAATCATTATTACTTTTTGTTTTAATGTATATGAATTATATTATTCATTATTAATTTTATAATTTGCTTTTCACGAAATTTTCATTTTATTTTAATGGCGAGGGAGTTAAAGCTTTTAATTCAGCTCGGGTTGAAAATATAACGTACAATATATAGGACGAAGAAATATTTATACAGCAGACATTTGTACATACAAAACTACAATTTGCATACAAGATTGTAATAATTTCTAAATGTATAATTGA
Organism: Tipula confusa; assembly: GCA_963556175.1. Lineage (NCBI taxonomy): Eukaryota > Metazoa > Arthropoda > Insecta > Diptera > Tipulidae > Tipula > Tipula confusa. Next base: position 115,856,509 of record OY744475.1, read on the forward strand.
AATATGCAAAAACTAAATATTTATGTTATCAATTAAATAATCACGAGGTATATAGAGTTAAATTGTAGGAAAACTAACACAGATTTGTATGAATGATTTTCATTTACAGTATGATCTGTAGAACATGATATAAGTAGTTTTTCCAGATCCAGATCAAACATTTTTTTTTTTAAATTCTATTTTTTGTGTGTTTGAGGAGCTAGAGGAGGATCAACAGTATTTTTAAAATCAATGTCTCTTTAATTTATTACATAGCAAAAGGTATATCTAAAAAACCTCTCTCTCTCTCGCTTTCACATCTCATGAAGGAATTTTGCCACCCGCACTAAGGTCCTTCATCCATCTCGGTCCATCGCTTTCGTCCTCCAGTTTCGACATCCTAATGCACGTAGATCTTGTTCGACGTCGTCACGGCAGCGCAATCCAGGTCTTCCTCTACGACGAACACCGGCTGGTTGTTGATGGAACACTTTATTGGTCATTCGTTGTTGTGGTGATCTTGTAACGTGGCCGAGTCATCTAACTCGATTGGATTTGATGAATCGCAGCCTCCAAGAAGTTGGCTTATCTCGTGGTTCATACGAAACTGATATTCGTTGTCCGTGACTTTGATTGGATCAGAGATTGAGCAAATGACCTTCCTTTCAAAGGTAGATAACAATCTACAATCGTTAGAGGTCATGGTCCAGCTCTCACTTCCAAAAGCCAGCACAGGTCTTATGAGTGCTTTATAAATTGCGAGCTTGCACGACTGCGACAAATGCTTAGATCGCAATACTTTCGATTGAGCGTAGAAAACTCGTTGTCCGGCAGCGATTCGGGCTTTTATTTCTGCCTGCATATCATTCGACGATGTTATAACTGACCCGAGGTATTTAAAGTTTTCGACGCTATCAAAGTTATGGTCGCCAATTCCGATATTTACCATGGAGATGTCCCTAGGTGTTGATAACAATTTTGTTTCGCTGCTGTTTACCTCCAAACCAAGTCTTCTTGCGCAGCGGTTGAGCTGTATGAAACTGTCCTTGATATCGCTAGGTCTTCAGCCAAGAAACACGATATCATCTGAATATTCAAGAATTTGGCCTGATTTATTAAATATACAGCGCGAAGTTTTAATGTTGCTTTTTCTCACTACATACTCAAGAGTCAAGTTGAACAGCACCGGCGCGAGTGCATCTTCCTATCGAACACCAGATGTTATTTCAAAGGGGTCTGACACAGCTCCCTCAATTACGATTCTACATACAGACCCAGAGAATGTTAATTTGCACAGAGAAACGAGTTTCTCTGGAATTCCTAGGCATATGAGCGCGGCCCATAAATTTCACTATCATATGCCTGTCTGAAGTCTAAATATACATGTGGTGTATGGTTATGTTGTACTCCTAACATTTTCCAAGATCATCCTCATGGTAAAACATTGGTCAGTTGTCGATCGGTTGGGACGAAAACCACATTGATAGTCGCCAATGGTGTTTTTGGCTAAAGGGATGAGTCTAGCAAGTACAACATTAGCTAAAATTTTGTAAGCAGTGCTCAACAGAGCGATACCACGATAATTTCCACATTTAAGACGGTCTCCTTTTTTGTGCAGCGGACATATGAGTCTTCCAATTCTCCGGCAACTTTTCTGGTCCCAAATAGAGACGATGAGAACGCATAGATTTGTAGCAAGGGTAGCGCCTCCGAGCTTAATCAATTCTGCGGGGATTCCGTCGAGACCGGGTGCCTTCCTCTACTGTGGGATATTCAACAAGGACCTCTTCTCCTGGGGGAGCTATTGCTCTAATGGGAGTCACTTCGTCGTTCCGATTTAGCAGATTTTGAAAGTAGGTTTGCCATACTGAGAGAACATCAACCACGTTTGTTCTCAGCTCTCCATTTCCGTATTTGATGGTTGTACTTCTTGGGTGGAAGATTTTAGTTAGATTTGTGGCGTTAGCAAAACATTCCTTTGAGTTTCCTATTTCCGCTTGAAAGCTTATGTTTTCGATGCAAGATCTCATATGATCGCGTTTCTTTTGTCGAAGGTATTTAGTCGTAGCTTTCCTAGAGCGGAGATATTCTGCTAGATCTAAAAAACCACGTCCAGAAAATAGTGGAAGTCTTTTATCGGATCACAATAGCACTCCAATAATAGAAAAGAAAGGGTGAACAATTTCAATTACCCTAGTTAATAGTGGAAAGCGAGAAAAACACGAGCAGATAAAATCACTCTTCTATCGAACAAATTTACAGGAACACGAACATCATAATAGAATATTATTGCTTGCAAGTTCCACAATCTTTCTGGTTGTAGGCTTAGATAAAGTATATGACATCTTGGTTTGGAATATACATTTCAAAGAGACTACCCAAAAAAAAATCGAAATTTTGAATTCCCATGATGCTCATCTATATTTTCGCGTTAAATATGAATAAGTTTCCGAACTCAAATGAATGTCAGCAATTTATTCCCCAAGGTAGTGTTTTGAGACATGTACCTCAATTCTAGCAACCGAAGCTAATGTAAAAGAGACAACCTGTAAACTGCAGGAGACTAGGAACCTTTTCAGTAACTGGACTAGAAAGTGGCGCGATAAGTTAAAATTGAATCACGTTAACTTCACTAATTAAAAAGTCTGTATGACGGTTACAAAGAAAGAATAAGACTTTGAAAATTTTTGGAGAGACAGGAATTGTATTTTTTCTCCATCTATTTCGGCCTAAAAATAATCGGTTTGATTTCTGATTGATTCCACAGAAACATTACTATTGATAAGACCCAATGACGGATAGTGTACCGATGTGAAAATTTTAAACCAAAAATTTTCAATTCCTCCATATATACGTCACACTGTAAGGTACATGGTTTCAATCAATTTGATGTTTTTTTTTCCATGACCAGTTTTATATACATTCGGTTTGGTACGAGTATATATACGAACATATAGTAAAAAATGTATATGAAATGAAATTATTTGTTTCGTGCGCCATTCATCATGTCGATTACAATCGGTACATATGTATAGCTTTCCAAAAATTATATGCATACATCGTGCATAGTCCACGGAAATCCAATTAAAACAAAATCAGGTTATTATTTTAATATTTGGATGGCAGTGACTGTTAGATAGTGCTTTGTGGAACGCAAAATTGCGACAAGATATAAAAAATATCAAGGGTATATAAAATTTGCAACTGTGGAACGTTGTACTTTTTATTGATACTTAATCGTTTGGACCGAGTTCAAAGTAACGATTATTTTTGATTTTATTAAATTGTAAATTAAGTAATGAAATCCTTTTCGACGAATCTACCACTGAAACTAACCATGGTCTAGAGTAGCTCTAGAGAAATTTAGCAGATAAAAGCAATTTAAAATTTTCTAAACACATCCATTTATATATCGTTATATCGTAATACATTTTTCTAACCATTCCTCGGTCGGCAATGAATCTTTGTAAGCAGCAAATGTTTATTCTGGCTTGTGGTAAATTACACATAGTTTGTGTTAAAAATGTTTTGGTCTCGTTATGAACGATATGTGGACTAGCGTGAAAAATTCTGATACTACAGGGTGTCCGCCGGGAAGGTATACTACTTTGTTTGTTTGTAATTTTTGATTAAATGAAAGAGAATGGATCTTATATTGATAAATGTTTTATTTAATGTCGGCAATTATGTATGGAATACAATATCAGATAAATGTCCGCCTCTGTTAGCCTCACAATGCGAACCTTTTTTAGCACATTTTTCATTACATTCTCACACATTTCACGCGGTATTTCATTAATTTCATCACGAATATTTTGTTTGAGTTGCTCAAACGTTTCTGGTTTGTTTGCATAAGCCTTGCTTTTTAGATATCCCCACAAAAAGAAGTCCGGAGCGGTTAAATCAGGCGACCGTGAAGGCCAATCAACATCACCATTTTTTTAAATAACTTGTTGTGGAAAGAGGTCTCGCAGTAATTCCATTGTAATCCTGGCTGTATGCGATGTTGCATAGTCTTGTTGATACCACATGTTAATCAAGCCCAAAGCATGCAGTTGTGGCGTTAAAAAGTTTTCGATCATATCACAATATCGCTCGCCATTCTCAGTTACCGTTACGCCGTTTTGATTTTCAAAGAAGTAAGGTCCAATGATTCCTCCTGACCAAATTGCACACCAGACTGTCACTTTTAATGGATGTAACGGTGACTGATGAATAATTTGAGGGTTTTCCATTGCCTAGAACCGACTATTCTGTTTATTCACATATCCATTTAAATGAAAATGTGCCTCGTCACTCATTATGATTTTTTCATGGAAATCGGGGTTGTCATGGGCGAGCTGTAACATCCTATAGGTATATGTACAACGGCGTAAATGGTCTTATGGAAGAAGCTCTCGTGTCAACTGAATCTTAAATGGAAACAAATGCAAATCCTTGTGCAAAATTGTGGCCAAACTTGTTCTTTGAAGACCAAGCTCCTGAGCACGGCGTCGAATTGAGGTTGATGGATTGTTTTGAACATTTTTTTGAGCAGCAGTAATGTTTTCAGCCGATCTTGCAGTACGTTGTGGCCCATGCTTGGGCCTTTCACTTACAGGCCCTCTTTCTTCGAAATCATTCACTACACGATAAATAGTACGTTTCGTTGGCATGTTGTTTCTCCCAAAAATTTCACGTAACTTTCTCATCGTCACAGTAATCGATGATTGATTTTGATAAAATGTTTTAACGATTAAAACACGTTGGTTTATCGAATATTTTCCCATAATAAATTTGCCATGTGTCTACTTCACGACTGCCAAATATGAACTGTCAATACTAACGTTTACCAAAATGGCGGAAAAATAAAGTAGTATACCTTCCCGGCGGACAACTCTGTATTTGCAAATATTGAATTAATGATTGTATATATACGAGGGGCAAGAAGATGATCTATCCCCGGTACTATTTATATCATGATAAAATTCACCTTTCGTAAAAGATAAACACCTCAAGACATCTTGTACCGAGTCCAACTAGGTTCTGGCATATGCAGATGATTTCTAAGTAATTGGTCTCAATGGTAACGGAGTCAGAGAACTACTGGATCCACTTGAACAATTCTCAGGTTCTGTTGGTTTTAAAATCAATGAGTCCAAAACAAAAAATTATGATCACTGGTTTTTGAGACCAAGACGCAATTGATTTTAGTAATGGTGACCACACATTTGAAGGAGTGACAAGTTTTTGATACCTCGGGTCCCTTGTCCCTTATGATATTGTGTGGGTAGGGATATTAAAACGCGTCTTGTCGCTAGCAATCGTGTTTTGTATGCCCACTGCTTAAGTCAAAATACCTTGCAAATGCCTACAAGCTAAAGCAGTTCAAGGTTGATAAGACCCGTTGTAATGTATGGGTGTGAAAGGTGGACCCTAATGCATGAGTTTGAAAGGTGGTAGATGACGTTTGAGAGAGGAATTATGCGCATGACATATGGCCCCAAATGCGATGATGACTACACTTACCGAGTTTTATTTTTTATTCATCCACAAGATCAGGAATTTAATGAAAATTAAATTCCTGATCTTATTTAACGAGATGAAGCAGTGATATCTAAACGAAACCCCGCCATTTAACAGGCGTAAATGTCACTGTGGGCAACGATGGCTCCTCAAGGGTAGAGAACGACTTGTCTTCTTCTTGTTGTCTAGAACAATAATAAGAACAAGCCCGGGATCGAATCCGATCAAGCTAGACTGTTGAATCGGTACGGGCCAGTAATGGAAAGTAAAAGATTTATTATTATTATATATAGGAGGGCAGTTCAATTAGTGTCCGATCTGAACAAGAAAACAACATTTCTCTCTCTAGCTCGATACACTTAGTCCAGCGTTTTACCAAATTCATTGTGACATCCTTGAATTTCCCAAGTCTCCCAAAATACGCATTACTTTCCCATTCAACTTCGTCATTTGAAGTAAATCTCTTTCCACCAAGCCATTTTTCCCCATTTTGGGAATACGAAGTAGCCACTAGTGGCTATATCAGGAGGATATGGTGGATGTGGAAGCAATTCGTATAGTAACTCATTCAATTTATTTTGAGTTTTCCCATTAAAAAGATTTTTCCCAAAAAACGGTCATCAAACCCTTGTTTATCCATTATTATACGCAAACCCTTGTTAATCCATTTTCTTTTTTATCCATTATTTTGAAAAAATCAGAAGTTCGCAAAAATTTTAATATAGTCTTCTAAGAAATTGTATTTCACAAAAATTATTTACATTTTGTGAAGTGTGTAGCCATCTCTTCGAATTCACCTACTTATTGAACTGCCATCGTACTGTATATTATATCGAATTATTGACTGTGTGTATACGTGATCCCTGGGAATAAGGATTTGATGTTTAAAATTGTAAGGATTTTTGACTTTCAAATGCCTGTTGACTCTAATAAGACCAAATTCATTTATAAATGGTACAAGCGATTTGAAATGACTGTCACTCGATACCAGATCGCTTTTCAGGAAGTTGTATTACTCTGAGAAGACTGTTGGATATTTTGGGGGAAAAGCTCAATTCGACATTATCTTATTCTTCAATCGTTATTGCCATCACTTGCGATGCTAGTACAGACTCAAGCCATTTCTAATTAACATCTTATTCCAATTTTCTTTATCAACTTTAGATAACGGACAATGTTGACAAAAACACATTCGGTTCTTGTTGGAGCTACCTTTGATTACCATCATCATTAAGGCATCGTAAATATATACATGTACCATATGCCTTTTCACTCGCATCCGCGAGCATTTTCACTCGCATTTAATGGGCTTCGGATTACCGTTCCTTCAAGCAAATCCAGGAATGCAAATTTCAAGTCAACCCATTTTGACGCAATTTTACTTTCTAGTAGATGATCCCGGTCGAATTTCAACAAAATCCTGGTAAATTAATTTTTAAATTCTTAAATATTACTTGCGATGATGCATCTCAAATGATAACAATATGGGATCATCGTTTGGAGAAATATTTGCTAAAGTCAAACCACTTTTTCAAACTCGCGATCCATTCCTGCGTAATTTTTTTTGAGGTTAGAAGATGAGTTTGATCCAGCCATCATACCGTCCACGTCAAAATTCTTTCGCAGTCCTCGCGCTCTAGTAAGAAATTCATTTTCATCGTTTACTGGTAGGCGGCTTAACATTTTACTCTCAAAGTACGACCCAGCTGCAGTACCATAAGTTATGGTGTATAAAATTAGAATTTTAATCAATTTATTTTTAATCCACAACAACTATTAGCTAGTTGCTGTCAGGTAATTTGTGGCAAACTTGATGGAACATTTTTTTAATATCAGCCATTAAAACGAATTCGAAAATCCTAAAACATAGTAAAATTATAAATAAATCGTTGTTCGAAGTTTAAGGCGCTTTTTGTAAAATATCAAGGTCCTGACAGAAGTCTCTATTTGGTTTTTCTTCCTTAATTATTAATTTTCTTTTTTTAGTTTTTCAACATCGTTCTTAGGGTACGTCCGAAAAATGTAGTGTATAGTAATTATGGCAGTAGTAAAATCTTTTTTCTCTTCCATATTTTTAATAAGTTCATTGCTATCTGAATTCTGAAGTAATTTCGATTTAAAAATTTTGACATTTTAACATAAACCTATTTTATGTGCTAGTAAATAAATTAATATTTTTTTGAGTTTTTTAAATATAATCGTTTATGACATTCCTTTATTTAAAATATAAAAAAATGGCAGAGATTGATTAAGACCCAAATCTGGTGTTATTTGTGCTAATCTTAGACTATAGCCTTCTTTATCTCTAAGTACTACACATTTCAACGGGTACCGGTCGAAACTGGATATTTTAAAACTGGATTTGACGAAACAGAATAATTCAAAACTGGATATTTTAAAACGAGATAAGGTACAAAACGAGATATGGTACAAAACTGGATAATTCAAAACTGGATATTTAAAACGAGATATCGTACAAACCGAGATGTGGTACAAAACTGGATATTTCATAATTGGATAATTCAAAACGAGATAAGGTATAAAACGATATATGGTACAACACTGGATATTTCATGAAAATGGGTTTTTAAAATGATTTTTTGGGAAAGTTCTGGAATATGGCCAATTAGGGAGGAACTCGGTGAGTTCTTAACCGATTATGATTAAATTCTATATGTAGGATGAAAAGATTGATGAAAATTAATTAATTTTTCTCACATAGATTCTCTAAAGTGAAGAAAAGTTATATTAAGTAGAAAAATAAAAAATAGATGAAGATAAATTTTAGTGACAGCAAACTCGATCAAGTCAATGATTATTTTAATAAGATGAGAAAAGCAGCAATTAAAAAAAACCATTAAGTGAAGGAAAGTTCTATCTCTCTGCTTAAAATTATTCATGTATGAAACCTTATTGGCCTTATTCCATAGGTTTTCCCAAAAAAGTTTTAAAATCAAATTTAATTATACAATTAAAGAAAAAAAAACATTAAGTGAAGGAAAATTCTATTTCTCTTCTTAGAAATATTCAAGTATGGAAACTTACTGGCCTTATTCCAGAATTTTCCTTTTTTTTTAGATATCGAATTTCATCAAAATCGGTTAAGAAATCACCGAGGTCCTTCCTAATTGGCCATATTCCAGAACTTTCCTAAAAATTTATTTTAAGTTTAAATAACATTTCGAATTATCCTGTTTTGAAATATCCACTTTGTACCATATCTCGTTTTGTACCTTATCTCGTTTTAAAATATACAGTTTTGAAATATCCAGTTTTGTACCATATCTCGTTTTGTTCATTATCTCGTATTGAAATATCCAATTTTGAAATATCCAATTTTATACCTTATCTCGTTTTGTACCTTATCTCGTATTGAAATATCCAATTTTGAAATATCCAGTTTTGTACCTTATCTCGTTTTGTCAAATCCTATTTGAAATATGCAGTTTTAAAATGTCCAGTTCTGAGCGGTTCCCTATTTCAACATACAACTTATGTTCAACATACAACTCCTTAGGGTTGAAGGAATTTCATTCATTTTATAGCGACCAGCAATGTATACAGCTATTTCAACATAAAAGGTTAGAAATTTAATATTATCGGACTATAGTGCAACAACCACTAAAAATCATGAATGGGGACACGAAATGGAATTCAACTTCCATTATAGGATGGAATACACGTGGTAATATATCTTACAAATAATATTAATAAAATTCTGAATTTTACTGTCGCCTACATAATGCCACGCTTAATATTGTTGCCAAACCAAAATGAAATATTATGGCCTGAACAATATTTTCTATTTGTATTCACTTCGCACACAACTTTTGTTTAAAATCAAAAAACAACAGAATTGTCAAAATTATTACATGCTGCTGTATTTATTTGGTTGCGTACAGTATAGCGTTATAATTGCTACACCTGGAATAATAACTACGGAATTCGGACATACCCTTAATTCGATTATAACCGATTCTAGATCACTTAGTTTTCTAAGGAGTTCAGTGTTTTCGTTTTACTGCTAAATTGTCGAGTTAGATTGTCTTGACATCATCAGACTTCTTACTAATTGGTATAGTGAAGTTTAGCTCACCACAGGATCTACTAAACGAGTTATCTTATTTATGAAGAATATATATGTTGTCTAATGCCGCTTCTCACTCGTTTCGGGAGTTTTAATGCTTAAATTATAATATACAAAAATTTCTTTTTCGCATTACCTATAATGGCTATTACCTTATGATGCTTACTATCATTTCGATTTGAAATTATTTCAACCCCATAGAAATTTAGCAAAAAAACATAAAGGTCATATGTTACTAACACCATCCTCATGTATAAAATGGTAAAACACTACAGCAGATAAGACCATAATTCTAATAAAGAATTTTGTGTTTTTAATTTTTTTGATATACTTACATAATCTTGCCAAACGAAATAAGTTTTAACATTTTAATTTTAAAGGCATAACAAAAATAAAATACAATTTATACAACACTTAAATTGTAAGATTTTATTTTATTCCCGTATAGCTCCTCTCGTATAAAATAAAAATAAAATTCTTGTTCTTAAATTAAATTGGTTTAACCTTTTGTGCAGTTACGTAATATAAAGGGTGTCCCAGTAAGAAGTTCAAATTTAAAAATTTAATAAAACAAAAACGGCATAATATATTGGTCTTGGCGTACTCCATTCGGTCAATCACATTTTGGGTTGTGTGCGGATCTAATTCGACAATGGTTCTTCAATATTGGCTTTCAAATGCTCAATTGTTTGTGGATTGTCCGTATAACACTTGTCCTTCACGGCACCCCACAAAATAAAATTCAAAGGCGTCAAATCTTAACTCCTTGCCGCCAAACTCACGTCACCATTTCGACTGATAATGGGGCCATCGAATTTTTGACTCAGTTTGACGCACCATCTTGCTGGAACCAAAGGTCGTCCAAACCAAAATCTTCAAGATATGACCACAAAAAAGATGTTATCGTGTGGCGGTAGTCCGTTGTTCTCGGCCGTTAGCGCACATTTTCGGCAACCGAGGTGATATTTTTGGCTGAACGAACACGACGAGAACAGATACGCATTGGATTGTCGACTAGGTATTACGCACTGCATGCACTAACTTCTTGATACCGTTGAGTGCGAGTCCCATGTTTTGACTAAATTTTATACAACATTTTCTTGGATATACTGACAGTAGTGTTACCAGAGCCAAAATAACCGTTATGTCAAATCTGAACCAGTAATTGGGACACCCCATACTTATATATATATATATATATATATATATATATATATATATATATATATATATATATATATATATATAATATATACTGGTGGATATGATATACAGATAGATACAAGATAATATCAAAGTAACAAACCAGAGTCAAATAAAATGTATAATTAATTTTCAAAAAATTTATTTGACGTTATGTCTTATAGAACAGTTATGTCCTGTTATCTAAGGGAATAAATTTGGCTGAATAAGAAAATTTAATTGTTTGCGTCACACCACAAAATTCATGACACTTATCAAATTACAACTTCTTTTCGGTTATAAAATCGTTGCAAAAAAAAAAATATTTGCGTATACATGACCGCAATAAATGTTGATAGATGTGTGCTCTATATATAAATTTTTTTTTTCGACTTAGAACACAAAAAAAAATGTTCTATATTTACCCACAAAAACCACGAAACGCTGATTCAGCTGAATTTCTTTTGTATGCGGAATTTTCATATCATTAGATTATGGTTTCGTTATTTAACATTAGTAAAATCTATGATGTAATTTATTAGATTTGTGATTTATATCTTAACAACATGTAACATAGAAATAAATAAGTTTCAATTTTTATTTATGTAAATTATACGGTTGCCTATTATCCAATCGATTAGGTTCCCGATCTTGTTGTTCGTTTATAGTATGTTTTACGTAATAACCACAATCCATCGTATTCGCTGTTCTTTTATTTTGTTTACGATTGTAAGAACCCTTCTTTTACTAATTTAAAGGAGTAACCTGACTGCACATAGCACCATACCTTAGACCTAGGTCTATCGCCATACGGGACCAGGATGGAAGTCTCCTTGTTATAACAACGACGCATAGCACTCGACACTTGGAAGGAGCATTTTTCTAATTTACTCAATGTTCAACATGTGTCAAATTCTTTAATTAAAAGTTGTCAAGTAGAGACAGCGCAGCGCAGATGTGCATATAGAGGATTTATTCAAGCATTAACTCCGAGATCTAGATATTCTAAAGGGGATACTTTGTGGAATTTTCTTTTGGACCTTATTCTATTAGTATAGCAAAGCGAAATAATGTCTCTAATGAGTGAAAAGAGGTCACGTTATACCTGATTTTCAGAAAAGGAGATCGCTCAAAATTAACCCTACTTTACCCAACATACAAAACACTGTCTTACATAATATTGGAGAGAACCACTCCTCTGACGTAAAAAATTGTTGATGTAAAATAACAGTAATGCAGTCACGGCTAGATGCTCTTTAATCTCTTGTTAGAGTTGACAGATTCTGGTATATCCAGATAACTGGACTCAATGACAGTGGTGTTAAAGAACTATTGGACCCACTTATACTAGTTTTGGCTTCTGTTGGTCTCAAAATGAATGAGTCACTTGTCACTTATGGTAATTCGATCAAAAGGTTGTTTCATTACCGTATTTTGTTTTTTTATTTTTGTGGCTGCTTCATCTATAAGTTTTACTTTTATCTTACCTGTTTTTTCATATCAAAATTATTGTTTCTTTTTATAAATGTCAATAATTGAGCCAGAATCTTCTTATCTTTTTTGCTTTGTGAGTAATAATAACGTTATTATCGGCTCATCATCACTAAATGTATTTTGCCGCACTTCTAAATTTAAAATAAAGCAAAAAATCACTTAAGCTCGGTTCATAATGCCGGACGTAAATCAAAAATATTTGCATCCGTCGTTTTAGCCAATAAAATAATTTAAACAAACGAAAATTTATGCCCATAATAATCCCATTGAGTTGGAATAATTTTAACTTAAAGTAAAACATCAAAAATGACCAATTTTGTCAACAAAAATAATTAAAATTTACAGCAAAAATATTGCCCAAATATTTTATTTTATTGCTTATATGTGACCGTTATTTTAATTTTTTATTGTTAGCAAACATTTTTCTTTATCAAAAACGAATGCGTTATACTATTTTTTTTTTTTTTAAATTCATTCAAAACAATGAGCACGATAAAAATTAATACGAAAAAAATTAACTCGAATTAAAATTCTAACAATTTTGTCACTAAATAGCAACAAATGTGAATAAAAAAAATTTTGTAATTTAAATGGCCGAAAAACTAATAAATTTATAATAAAAGAAAATATTTAAGTCGAAAACTAAATTTTAAACAAAAGATATTTAAAATAAAAACAGGAAAACCAACGAAAAAAAATTAATAACAAAAGTCAAAAAACAATCAACACTATAAAAACATTCACTATAACAACAAAACGAAAATATAAATTAATAAAAAAAAATTACACATAAAATAGATCAACGTTTGAGCAAAACTCGGTTGCAAACATTTTTGATTTTCATCTGACATTATAAACCAAGCATGACGAAAAAAAATTATTCCTTTTTGTATTTAAAAATTGCTCAATTAGTTTTCCGCAATTAAATTTTTTGTTCAATTTTACTGTGCAATATACTTGTACCACAGATAAATATATACAGATAAGGAAGTCTCATGGCCATTAATTACATCAGCTATCTTTTTTTTATTTACATCGTATTTATCGTAAACGTAAAATATAAAAGATAAACTATATATTAATTATATTATGTTGGCCCTTTCGAAATTCACTAAATTCGAGTTTAAAGATATTTCAATAGTTAAATATTCTCATGTAATTAATGGCCATGAAACTTTCATATCTATATATCTTTATCTGTGCTTGTCCTATAAATATAAAGTATCCGTATACAAACGGGAAGGCTAGAAAGCTATATACGAGTACACAAAAAATTATAAACTTATATTGGACCAGTTCCAGCGAGGTATGGCCAATAGTAGTGATCTGTGAAACCGAAATTTGAGATAGGTAAAGTATTAATAATTTATTTAAGTCAGATATTATGTTTCAAAGTATTTCTTTGTACACAATATTAAGGGTACCGCTTCCTTCTATAAAATGTCCCTGCTCTTTTGTATGAAGTATTGTACTTTTATATTTAATTTGGATGTCACTCTGAAAAAAGCAACATATAGTTGTCCATGAGAGAAACAGGTTGTGAAAAAATACAGTCCAACTTTGTCAATGGTTTGCCTTTGAGATTTATTTATAGGCATGAAAAGGTAACTCGTATTGGAAACTGTCGCCTTTGCAATGTAAAGGGAAAATTGTTGTCAGAAGGAGCTTATTCAATTCTTAGAACTGCAAATTCATCTCCTTTTGATCTTCCTGCTAAGACTTGAGCAAATTTCACGCTTGTTTTCATTTTTGTTAAAATGAGTCGTGTTCTATTACACAAAGCTCTGTTTCTGCAAATATTACTATAGCTCCAACTTTTAGCTTTAAAGCATATACAGACATGCTTAATAAAGTAATTAAAAAATTCCTTTGGGAAATTTGTTCTTACCTCTTCATAATCAAATAATATGAGACATCTTCTAATCGACTTAATACGTCATCATTCATTATACGTGTGTCCTCCTTTAAAGGGCACAGATTGCTCTATTGGCAAAATATTTAGATTCCACAGCAGTAAACGTTTTTGCAAAAATTGTATCTATCAATAAGTTCGCAAATGAACTTTTCGGGTATTTCAAAAATATCTTCTCCAAGGTCATGTGAGTTGGTTAATTTACCAGAGCGAACACCTTTTTATGGTTTCTTCCATTATTGTATTTAGGTTACCATGTGGAACAACTGGCAGTATTTGCCTAAAATCTCCTCCAAAGTGGATTACCATATTTCCAAACGTTTTTTCTTTACAGTAAACTTCTTTAAGAAGTCTATTCCTCAATTGCGATTTCGGGTATGAGGGCATTATTTCACTCAATAGCATCAGCAAGTAATTTTCTTGCTCTGCAAGCCTCTTTAAACATATCAAAAGATTTTATTCCTCTCACATGTATAGCAAGAGTAGTCTCAAATAAAATCGTTCGGGTCATTCATTCCCGTTGTACTCATTCTACTAATAACTTTCTCTCCTCGCTGCTGTCTGGAGATTCAATTCCATTTTTTGTGTACAACATCACTCTTCTCTACATCACTATTAACAACATCTTCGCTGTCCTTTTCATCTTCGTAAGGATTTTCTCTAACTAGTTCGAGATGTTCAATATTTTTGGTATTATCAAAAGCATCGCCATAGTCAACACCTGCCTTGTCATTGCATTGGCTTTCTGCTATCTCTGCAAGTGTTGGCGTTTTTTAATTTAATTTAAACCAAACTAAAAGAGTATAGTATCTTTAACTTTCTCTATCGCTTGCTGTTCTTGACGTTCAGAAAATGCAACAGATTATACCTTTGGCAAATGTACTGCCAAACGTATAACGACATGCGATTGCAAGTGCATCAAATAACAGTTTGTACGCTTTTGTAACGTGAATCAAGGAAACTCCCAACTTCGTCATGTGTTATCTCTACTTTGATACAATCATATATCCTTTGTGCACATATGTATATAAGTATTTGACGCTTTTTATAGGTGCGCAAAATTCCATATTAATGTGGCAATATTGTGTGTTATTTTTGTGACTGATATGGGTTTGTAGAGAACAACCCAAGAAGTATTAATCCCTTTTAATTGTAAATCAGGATCTTCTGTAAAATCTCGTATTTGATACTTCGGGCATCCATTGACGTTTGCATTAGTTTTCTCTTGACATTATTTTGGAAGCTGCTTTTTGTATTTTCTATTCTCCATGCCCGAAGAATTTTGATTGATCTCTCCACATACGGACCGTGAATCATATGCTTCACAAAAACTTCGTAAAGCTCAGGGTAATTTTCCTAGTCTGGGATTTCTGCCCAAACAATTTTATCGATCTATTCCATTGTTCAAGGTTTATCTTCGTCACCTAAGATGACTAACATATGTACTTGAGGTATAAACCTCGCTTTTCCAGGCGAGATACAGGAGGACAAATCAGGCCAGTACTAATCTTTTTTCAATAGCCAATCAGTTCCATACCACCAAAGTTGATTTGAAATCAGTGATTGTGGCATTAGAATACTGGAAGCCAGATCAGTTAGATTTTGTTTCGATGGTGTGTATTTCCACTTATTTCTAGCCACTTATTCTTAAATATATGACGTTCTGTTGCCAAGACGATGAAAAACATTTCCATCATCTTGGTAAATTAGCCAGAACAACTTGCGAGTCTGTCATTGAGCCAGACAATGATCGAGTTGATTTTCAAGTTAATGGAATTTTGAATAAACCTGAGTACACGCCATAAGAGTACGGCACACAACTCTAGTCGAGGTATCGAAATTTGTTTTATTGCGCAAATCTAGATTTTTGCCCGAAGTTGTATTTTTTGATGATAACAAGTAAATACAAATCGTGGAATTTTAACATCTTAGAGGTAGATCATCACAGCTCAGTTTCTATAACCATAGTTGTTGAAATAAAATATGTATAAGTATAATGCTGGGAGATAACCATACCAGAGAATCAAAAATGCGGGATGCTTCTGACAATAGTGTCCTCTTTGTGACTCCAAGCCAAGAGTCTTGATCAATGAAATGCCCTCGAACTCCAAAAATTGTGATTCTCGCACTGATGCAGCTATACACGAAAGTAATTCTTTGTCATTGGCCATCCATTTCCAAAATTTGAATCCCTCTAAATTAAGTTGTGATGTCATCTCGTCGTATTTTTTAGAGGCTTGATTTAAACCGCCGCAACCTGTAAATTGTCTACGTAAAAATCAGATTTTAGGTGGTTTGCTCAATTCGGATATAGCTCATGACAATCATCTGCAAGTTGATAAGGGCCAGAATATCGAGAGCCAGAATTCCGTGAGTAGAGAATATCTCTTTTAATTTTTTGATTATCTCATGAGCTGTTTTATTTTCTTTAGTTTTAACTCTATATATTAAATAGTCAAACAAAACTAAATAATTTTTGTTGCTCAATTCCAATATGTCCGCTCTTACCCTTAAAAATGGTAAATTTGGCACTTCATGAGATATCTTCTTTTCTTTAGTGTTAGAATTTTGGTATTTTTCACATACTCGACATCTTTTCACTTCATTTTCAATATCTGCTTTCATATTTGGCCAGTAGAATATGATTTTGGCCCGTGCTATTGACTTGCAGATTCCGAAATGTGATTTGTGTATGGTTTTATTTTTAAACGAAGTGACATAGCCACTATTATTCTGTCTTTGTAGTACACTAAGTTTTCCTCCACATAAATGTCCTCTTTTTTGTTCCAATAAATTCGAAGAGAATTGGGTACATTCTTCTTAGAATTGCTCCATCCTGAATTAAATGTGTTTACTTAATCCAATAAAATTGGATCTTTTAAAGTTCAGTTTGAAATCCATTTTTCCTTTAGTCTGACATGTTGATAATATGAACTATGTCAGTTAAGTCTTGACCTCAGGATTTTCGTCAACTATTTGGGTGCATGGTCTAGATAACGCAACGGCAATGTGCATATATTTGCCTGGTAGGTACACAGCATCTATTTCATAAATCATTAATTTTAATGATGCATTAATCTACGTGATGCATAGCAAATGGGGTTTTCGTCTTGTAACGAACAACATCCTATGCCATTTTTGTATGCAACAGTCTGATTTGTAGTCTCCTTGTTCGGATCAAACTTGGCTAATACCAGTGTATTGGTGATGATTCGTTTGAATTTATTTACCACCTTAGTGTGAATAGGTAACCAACACCATTCAAAATTTTTCTTTAATAGTTCTCCCAACGGAGTTGATATCTCAGCGAAATTAGTTATACAATTTCTTAAATAATTTACCATACCCAGATATCGCTGTAAGTATTTCTTATCTGTCGGCATGTCATATTTAATAATACTGCTAATACGATCTGGATCTGGAGCGATCCCATCTGCAAAAAAACAAATGATCGAAACATTTAACCGTCTTTAGTTTGTATTGGAATTTATTTACATTAAATTTTATGTTTAGTTTTCTTGCTCTATTCGCAATTTGATTCAAAATATGATCATGTTCTTCATGAGAATTAGCCGATATGAGTAGGTCGTCTATATATATATAAATTATCCTACTATGTCACCGAAACTTTTAACGTTAAATTTTTGGAATACTTCTGATGGTATATTTATTCCAAACGGAAGTCTATTGAACCTATTGCAGCTATATGGACTACTGAATGTACAAATCTTTGATGATTTGTCATCTAATTGTATCTGCCAAAAACTGTCTTATAAGTCTAAAACAATGAACACTTTTTTGCCATTTAAATGTGCACATAAGTCTGCTAAACTAGGAATTATACAATAGTCCTTGACAATGTTTGCATTTAAATGTTTGGGATCGAGGCGCAATCTCAAGGATTTGTCTGGTTTTTCGACTATAACCATCCTGCTGACCCATTCATTTGGATTTTCTTCTTTGTGTATGATTTTTATAGATTCCATTTGGTATAATTTTTCTTTTACTTTTTCTTCTAATTTTAGTGGAATTCTATAAGGCGGATTGGAAATTGGTACCGAATTATCTATTAATTTTATGTTGTAAAATCCCGAAAAGCATCCTAAACCACTGAAAATATCAATATTAGTTTGAATAAAATTTTCCGTTTTCGACCCTATTTCGTTGACATCTCTAATTATTCCCAAAGCGCGCTAAGTAGACAACCCCATTATCGGTGTCAAATCGTTGCTTACTATGCTAAATTGCTCTTTAAACTCTTTGTCTTTAAATTTTATTGATAAAATAACTGACCCGATTGTCTTAGTTACGAAACCACCATATACTTTTAGAATTACTTTACTACTTTCTAATTCAAAATTCGCACCAATCTTCCGAAATATGTACAATGGTATAATATTAACATCAGTTCCCGAATCTATTTTAAAATAAATTACATTATTTTCTACTAAAATTTCTTTATACCATCTATTAATTGTGTTTGGCAATATAGATAGAACATACAATTCATTAACATTATTCTCTATGTTATCCTCGGTCTCACTAATATCATTTATTTTTTTGCGCCAGCAATGTGACCTTTACCACAATTTATGCATTTTTTACCCTTAGGGACTTTGTGAATGTGTTAAAAACATGTTAAAAATGAAAATTTTGATAGCTAAAGTTACATTTTTTTTTATTCACCTCAAAAAATTTATAAAAAATTTAACGAGGTAAAGACCATCTATAAATTTTGACAAATGAATTTATAAAATCATAGCCTCATTTTCGACAAAATTACTGAGGTTAGTTATAAAACAATAAAATCATAGTTGGCGTATATAAGCTATATTTTATTGGGAATTTTACAACAACAATAACATACATTTCATTTACGTTTTGTTTCATTTCTGGTGCGTACATGTACGTGATCAAAAAATTGATTCGCGAATCAAGGGGAAATTTGTAAATTTTTCATACGAAAAATATATAAATTTCCCCACCTGAGTTGAAATAATTTTAACTTTGGGCATATATTTCACCGCAAGCATCCAACATAATAAAAAAAAAAAAATAATGAGCAATAATTGTGCTCATTATATATAATTTTGCTATTTTTTGACATTTCTTATTTTGTTTTTCAAAGTTTTACACGAAAAATTAAATATTAAAAATTAAATTAAATTACACGAAAAATTTTAAATTACACGAATATTTAAAATCACCGAAAACAAACAAAAAGAAATTATTACGAAATTAAAATCAACCAATAAAAACAAAATGAAGTTAAATTTAATATTAGAAATTATTACGAAATAACACGAAAAAATTTAAATCATCGATAAAACAAGCAGCAAGAATTTAAAATCACCGATAAGAAATTAAAAATGGAAATATAATCACAAAAAATCGCACAAATATTTCGTATACCTCAGAACCAACACAATTAATAATTAAATATGTTTCATAAGTCAAGTAAAATAGGAAATAATTTTGACCAAAAGCTTTTGTTACTAACTTCATTCTGTGATGCAATTTTTAATCACGTACATGTACGCCAACTTTTTGTTCAATCCAACTTTTTGTTGGTTTTATATTAAAATAAGGGTACATTTTTCTTTCTAATTCTTATTCCAGTACCCGATAATATACGCTTAATATGTTTGTTATCGATTCCCCTTAAATTTTATGGGTTGTGGGTTCATGAAGCCCATTTTGCAGGTTATATCTCAGCACGTTTTTTTTTTTTTTTTAAATTTTATTTTTACAACATATATTTTTAATTAATTTCAATTTATTTGTTTTAAGTCGGCAGCGCCATGTTATGTTCTTATATTCCTTTTATTTTAATAAAAAACTTTTATCTTTTTATTTGTTTATTCCAGTTCTTCTTTTTATATTTTTACTATCCATGTATTGCTCGTAAGCATTACTCACTAGAATGTCTCACAATTCTATCATTGGTGTTACCTCATGTATTATTCACTAGTTGTCAATAATACCGCCAGGTATCACATACATCAATCACAACATCCCAATAACGATAAGTATTTACTTATAACGCTAGTGATCTAGCCCTTGGAGTGGTTCTACAACAGAAATATGGAATTATTGAAGAAATATTGTCCTAACTAGTCGAACTGTTAGCTCGGCTGAAAAGAATTACTCTGTAGTTGAAAAAGAATTAATTTTAAATCAGAACTAACAAAATCTTCTGCAAATTCAATAGGCGACCTGAATCGGCAAAACAAGAAATTGACAAACAAGGAAACAAAATGCTCGACGACAGAATTATTAAACCATTTAAATCGACGGATGATTTTCCTCGTTTAAGATCTGCAGAATTGTCGTTGATTTTCGTAAATTGAATGAAATTACTTTTAGTGACATTTTTCCATTACCTAATATAGTAGAAATATTGGATCAATTAAGAAAATCAATTTATTTACTATCCAAATCATAAAGAAAAAATTGCTTTCGCTACTCATAAAGGATGCTACAAGGCCTCAAAAGGTGACATCGTAACATTTCAACGCCTTGTGAACCAAATTTTAGCAAAAGTATATCTGGACGACGTTATTGTTTTAGGGGGTAACTTAGAGTATCATAACAAAAAGTTGGTGATGGCTTTGCCGCACTTCAAAATTTAAAATAAAGCAAAAATCACTAAAAACGAAAAAATAATATTGTGCAAAAAAAATTAATCGTGTGTGTATTTTAAAATTGCTCAATTAATTTTCTTAAATTTTTTTGCTCAATTTAATTGTGCAATATACTATATGTGTATATACTCACCATTAGATTCAATTTAAATTTAGGAACATCTGAAAGGCATTTTCCATTTACCGCGGATAGCTTTTCTGATACTAACTTTACTTTCTGTATATAGCCAGTATGCATTTATCGCAGGTTTTTCCACATTATAGCGCGTTGTGTTTGAAAATTTTCATCTGGAGAATCTACAGATTATGGACAAATTGTAAATTAGAATTATCCAAAACTAGAAAAACTTATCAAATTTAGACTATATACATCATAAATGTTTATAATTCTGTGTTTTGACATTTGGCTACAGATTTTGACAAGTATTCCAAGAATGTAACGTGTGGTATAAAGAAATAACTTTTTGATATCGATTAGATTTTAAAGCAAAAGTGGTAATGCAATTTATGCAATATTTCAAGACGTTTATGTTTTTAAGAATATATGTCATGTTAAACGACACTTAATCTTTACATGTGTACATATTTTATGTATACTGGGTGTTCCACTTAAAATGTAATCGACCTATATCTCGAAAAATACGTGTACTATGAAAAAATAGTCAGTAGCCCCTACTATTGAAATCGATCGCCTCATATACAGCATCTCGGACAACACGAAAATGCTTAGATTTGTGTTTTGCTGAATGGCATAAATAGAGTAAATAGAAAGACCCCGTCGAAATCGGGAAGTCCAGAATAAGACGTCAACAAATATTAGGGAACAACCAATGGGTTATATCTCACCAAACTTGACCACAACAAACTCAAACTTTATCCTGACCATTTTTTCATAAGACACGTATTTTTAGTAATATATTGGTTGATGACATTTTAAGTGGGCCACCCTGTATAGTGGTAATAAATAATAAATTTAAATATTTCTGTTTTATAATTATTCTCGTGTTTTGCATTTAACAAAAAAAAAATTAAAATTCATTTTTCATCTTTCAAACGTATTCATAAAATTAATGACCATAATCTTTCATCATTACAGGGTAACGAATTGGAAGAGGAACCCATTGAAGCATTGGACATGCATTGGCCAAAAGGTGCACGAAAACGGATAACATATTTACTGGTTGCACCAATTATTTTTCCACTATGGTTAACATTACCAGATACTCGAACACCGAAAGGTAAACGATATTATGCTGTTACATTTATTGGTTCAATTGCATGGATTGCTATATATTCATATCTAATGGTGTGGTGGGCTAATGTGGCCGGCGATACTGTTTCAATTCCACCCGAGGTAAATATTAAAATTTAATAAAAAATGAATTTAATTTTACATTAACACTTACCTAACTGTATAATTTTTTATTTATTTAGGTGATGGGATTAACATTCCTTGCAGCTGGAACATCAATTCCTGATTTAATTACATCCGTTATCGTAGCTAGAAAAGGTTTTGGTGACATGGCGGTATCAAGTTCTGTTGGTAGTAATATATTCGATGTTACTGTTGGGTAAGAATAATTTAAATTTAATTTATAGCAGGGCTGTAGGCTTAAGTATTTTTGGCTAGGGACCCAATTTTTCAGTCTTTTTCACGCATGATGTAAATGATTGTATTTAAACCACAGTGACAAATTTATCCAGTTTATTCCTCTTCTGTTTGGGATAGTACACCTATAATATTATAAAATTTGCTCAGTATAGCATCTACACTATTAATACCGTTTCAGGAAGAGCAATAAATGTCTGAGATAAAACGTTTTAAATCGGCATTCAAATGATTAGATGTCAAATTATCATCAACAAATTGATGGTGTTGATTGACGAAATATGACGAATATACTCCTGGGTTGGCGTTACGGAATTTATATAGCCCAAATAGTTAGGCCGTATATTATATGAAATTTAATAGGAACAGCAATCTTTCCAAATCCAAATTGTCGATATATAAACGAAACCAATTTGTTCGATACCGCTACAAATACCACCGATATTATAATACCACCTAATTTTTTTGAGGCCTCCTCGTATAGATATCGATCCCTGCGATGCACAATATAAGTGGGGGAAAAAAATTCAAACCAATTTTTCTCCAAAATTGAAATACATAATGATCTTGATTTTGAGCGTTTACCGCGATAATTGTGCGAAATCGATGTTTAATGAGGTAATTGATGACGATCAATGATGGTAGGTTTGTAGGCTCAATATACGACGTATATAGCGATCGATAAAACAGAAAACATTAAGATTGGGGTTGATGTTGTGTTAATTCAAATCCGGTTTTGCTTTACTTGGATGATTAACGAATTGACGAATTGATGAATAATACTCCTAGAGGCCACAAATCCTAGAGACCCCCAAATATTGCATATGTCATCAAAAATGCGAATTTTTTTGATGGAATATGCAATATTTTTATTTGTAAATTTAAAATGATATTTTTTCTGCGATATTTGCGTTTTGCAATATTTTTGTTTGCGGAATTATTTTTTGCATCTTAACTTTTCAGCGATTTTATTAACAATTGATGAAAAAGTATTCAACATAATTGTTATGCGGTAATTATGCCTGCTATAATTTATCTGCGAAATTTTACTTGCGAAAATACGGTAGGGAGCCATTGAAATATTTATAATATTTTAAAATAAAATGCCGAAGTTTTTGATTATGATTGTGGTATAACTAGGTAATTAAGTGCTATTTTGACACTGAAAATTTGAGTAAAATTTCACCAATTTTCCGGAAAAATATTAACATTCATATTTTTTTATTATTATGATTCCTTCTATATCTTGTTAGCGAGGTCATGCCTTAAATATTTCCCAAGTTTAGGTCTTTTAGTTCTTTAGGTCTTTTTAGAAATTTAGGAATTTAACCAGTTGATTTTCTCAACTGTTCTATTCTGACTCTCATATTTAGGGTGGCTTTTATGTTATATGTATTTTCTACATGTTTTTTGTGATTAAATGTAAGCATACATAAGTGCAACTCCCTTTTAGTGATCTGAACACATTCTGCATTTTTTCTCTTGAGGGCATATTTGCTACATCTTCAATTTTTAATCCTTTGCCTATTAGGTCATCTATTATAATCTTCTTTGAACAAGTTGGGTGGAGGCCTCTAGCCATAACTTTAATTGGGTCATCATTCTTATCTTCACAAGTACTCATTTCCGCCAGTATTTAGTTTTGTAGCCTTGTAGTATTTAGCTATGTAGTATTTAACTTTGTATTCACTTTTGCGTTATAAACAGATCGACAATGTTAGCAAAGTAAATTCCACCGCAACTTGTTATACCATACATTATAATTGATTCAACAAGAGCATGATATAACCTTCTTAATATATAAGAAGGACACAAAGGCCGAAGATTATAAAATGTATGCACTGCAATAATGACAATTTTCCTGATATTTGTTAGGTGGGAGGTCCAATTCAGCTGTGAGTCAACTGTTACACCTAAGTAGCTAAACTCATTTACGCAGGGCAGATCAAAACATTGCTCAAAACATGGATTTAAACCGCCCGAGTATACATGATTCTTGAAAATGTTTTTATCAACTGTTAAGTCAGTTCGTCTAAAATGCATAACTCTTGATTTTTCACTCGCAACAAGTCGGTGATAAAAAACCATTTATTTAGGGTGTGCAAATCAAAATTAATAAACTGTTGAATTTCAACGAAATCATTAGATGCATATGTTAAAGCCAGATCATCAGCGAACGCTGTAGCACACCCTCTGAGATTAATTTCAAAGACAGAATTGAAATAAACTAAACTGAGCCCAGAGGAACACCACATTTTAGAAGACCTGGGAGACTATTCGCGTTATTAATTTTTACAATTTGACTACGGACACGAAAGTAACTTATAAACCAATCTAATATTTTGCCTCTAACACCAATATTTGACAATTTTTTGATTAGTATGTCGTGGGTAACAGTATCGAATGCTTTAGAAATGTCCATAAATACTGCGAAGCATTTTTAAGAGTTATTAGTGGCAAAATAAATATTACCCAAAAATTTTAAGAGAGCTTCTTCTGTAGATTTTCCAGCTATACATCCAAATTGGTGGTCACTAAAAAATATAATTTTATCAAGGTATGAGATCAATCGACATTTTATTAATTTCTCAAATATTTTAGAAAAAGTACTCAATAGAGAGATAGATCAGTAATTATTCATTAGCAGAGCATCACCCTTTTTAAAAACTGGAATAACCACAGCTACTTTTAAAGCATCTGGAAATATACCACTCTTTAGACTTAAATTAAATAAAAATTTTAATATGTCAACCAGATGCCAAGCACAATTTTTCACAATTACATTATCAACTCCATCTAATCCTTTAGAATATTTGTTTTTTAACTTCTGAATTTCAGAAAGAATCTCCAAAGAATCATTTTGATCGAATTAACAAGAGTTACAGTAATTATCCCGGTTTCCAAAAATAAATTGTTTGTGCTCTCTACGGTTATAGGAACTAATATGAGTAATGTTGCAAGTTATAGTAGATGATACATTTATAAAAAATTTATTAAATTCATTACATATACTCAGATCATCAATAAGAAGAGCATTAGATTGATGTTAATATATCTGTGTTATTAGATTATTGTTTTGGTACGTATTGTTTTTAGTAGTACACACAAGCTTAGGATTTTTGCCTACTAAGTCAAATTTATCTTTATAGTATAACCTTTCAACCCGTTTAACATTCAAATTTACATGTTTAAGGAGGTTTCTTATATAATTCTCTAACCGAGTGTTATACGGATACTTTCTTAATTTTTTAGAAAATATTTTAAGTTTATTACTTGTACAAAAAAGATAATAATTCATCCAAGGCTTTAACTTTTTGTTATTGCGATAAGTAATTTTCTCTCTGGACAATTCAATATGGGTAACAAATGTTTTGAAGAAAAAATTGAATGCTGTATTACAATTTTTTTCCTGATAAGCAAGGGTCCATTGTTCAACTAGGAGACGATCTCTAAGTTTATCATCATTAACTTCGGCACTATTTACACTTTAAGATGGCACACTTCTAATTGAATCTGATCAAATATTGAGTGAAATTAAATTATGATCAGAAATATATAATGGTAAATTATCTAAACTAAAAGTATAGGCACTACTGGATTTAACAAATACGTGATCTAAACATGATAGTTTTCTAGTTGGATTATTAGATGCACTGAGGAACCCATATGATGCAAGCAATGTTAGGTAGTTGAAACAGGTTGCGTTGTTTAACAGATTTATATTTAGATCACCTAAGATAACTATGTTGTCATTGTTAACTGTTCCCAGCAAATCACCCAAGTCATTACAAAAAACATTAACCTCACTATTACAAAAACGGTAAAAACATAGAAAAACCAAAACACTTCTGCCTAGTTTAATGTCCAAACGAAGAACATCAGCTGAACTCCAATTACAAGAATACTATGAAGAACATGATAAATTTTTATGTAAAAAAACCCCAACACCATCCTTCAGCGCGGTAATTATCATTACAAATTAAATTCTGAACTTTCATTCGAATAAATCGAAATTTCGGAAACAAAAATCAAATCAGGTTGAGATTTCAAAATGGCTACAAACGCTTCAAAATTTGCTCTTAATATTTTGGTGTAATATACTACTTACTATTCATACAAAATGCGAAAAAAAAACAATTTGCAAACATTGAAAATAATTAAATGAGCAAAAATATATACGACAAGAGCAATAATCGTAATATATCGAGTTAAATATAGAATAAAAATGTATATATAAACGAAAAAATTCAAAATATTAAAAAAATAAAAAAATAAGCAAACCGCTAAAAATAACTAGTATAATGCTTTACATACATAGCGATAATATACAATAATGCCAACGATAGAAAAATTAAGTACAGAAAAATAATAATAATAACTGTCAAAATAATGTAAATAAACAATCAAATTAAAAGTGGTGCTGATGAACAACATAAAAACTAAAAACTGAGCTAGTACAGGTAAATAAATCATAATACTTAACAATCTATACAGTTTCAGGTTACCAGATAATTCAACCAGAAGCATTGCCATCTTCTTGTGTATATTTTTAATCCGAAAAATATCGTTGAACGCGAATTTATCAATGACTGATTTCATTATTGTTTGCGCAGTGGCATAATTGGTTATGCCAATAATAGTTATTAGTGGCGGGACCCTCTCTTTAGGTTTGCCTGGCCTTTTTACTTCATCAGGTATTTTTCGTTGAATTTCAGCTTCATTTGTGTTTAGGAATGTGTTTTGTTGAATCTCACCACTTCCCGGAAACGATTCTGCGTTCCTTTTGTTGCTTTTACTTTCTTTTTTAAGACTTAATCTGTTTTTCCAACTAGTTCTACTTCATCAGTATAAAATCGTTCAATTGTGTCTACCTCATTGCTAGTCTGAGGAGGCTCCTCAGATTCTTTAGCAGCACCACTTAGCTTAGTTTTCGTCTTAGTTCCTCATTTTCGTTAACTTGTTTAAACAATTTTTTAGTTGAAGATGTTAGTGATCTTAGCAGCTTAGAGCTTCTTGAAAATAGATTATCTTCAAGTGTTAGAATCCTTTGGGTCGACCTAGTGATCAACAAAAAAAAATTAAATTTGATAGGTCGATAAAACATGTCCGATATCTTAGAAAAAAGTGGACCGAGTCCCAATACACACAAAATTCTAAAATATATATAAATTACAGATTAAAAAATTATTTTTAATTAACTAAAATTACCGTTAAATTATGACATTGTGATTGTTCAAAAAAGTTCAGTTGATATACATTCGGTGAATCAATTAAAAAAATAACAGTAAAATTACTAACCAAAAATTTTACCGACCAAAACAAAATTTCAAAATGTGCAGATTCAAAAAAATTATTTAACACTTAAATTAAATGTAATAACCGTTAAACTTACAAAATACGTCATTGTAATTACAAGAAAAACAAAATGATATGGGGAATATCTAGGCGTCGTTTAGGCAATTCCAAAATGTACGACGATAAAACAGTGGATCGGCATGACCTAGAGAAATACAAAAAGCATAAAAGGAGATAATGTTTTAACGAACCACTGTATAAAAAGTGACCACAACTGGATTTTAAAAGAAGAGTAATGAGCTATATTTCTATACCATGTAAATAACACTACATAAAAACAAAGAAAGTATTACATTATCCAAGGTTTTCACCAATTGATATTTTGTGCAGGGTTACAAAATGTTTAACGTTAAACTTAACCTCTATTGAAGTGCATATTGATTTTTTTTTAATTATTTTACCACTTATTTGTTTATAATGACTCAATGAGTAATGACTATAAGGTAGCGCTGAAATGTTAAACTGGATTAATAATTTATTTTAAGTGGATATAAGTTTTTATGTAATTTATGTAGGTGTTAGAACCACTATCAATCATTAAATAATCATAAAAAAAAAATTTTTTTGTGATTTATTCAAATGAACAATGTACATACATATATATATATATTTATGTATATAGAAAAGAGGTTAAGCATCGATAGAGAAAAAACTTTCTTAGAAAAGATTTGTGTACAAAAGATGAAATACAATAACTACAAAGGACATACAAAGAACATACGATCTTAAAATCTTGGAAAGTTATTGAATAGTCTTGCATAATGTACATTGTTAAAGAAGGGAAAAAGTCCTTTATATATATAAACTTGCAAAGTTGCAAATCAATCTTGACTGCACGCCAAAATCGTGTCAAATATTCTAAGAAATGTGTAGTTTTACTGGTTTCACCAACCATTAAATATTTCATCGAATAATTAAATCAAAACATTAAAATTGCGTGCCTGCGACACTCTTTATATTGTAATTAATTACAAAAGTTTATTGCTGGTTCACTTACAAAGGTCACCAAACTCACCTAAGAGTTTGTAACATAATCATCGGAGAAAGTTCGTTTCAACGATTTTTTTGTTTAACGAAATTGAATTTAAGAAACGATTTTTAGATTTTTTTTATAGAGTTTACGCCCTGGAATTAACAGGCATAGGCCGCAAAAGCTACAGACGAAACTATAGTTTGTATAGTAGAATAAAATTAATTCAATAAACTCCCTATAGAATTTTATGAATATAACTAGTTTATTTACTATAATAGTTTGAAATAAAATTTAGATTTAATAAAATAAAGATATCAAAAAACTACCAAAAAATCCATCAAAACCGAAATAAAATTTTAATGGCCTGTAAATTTTATGTATGTTCTATATATGTTTACAGAAATGATTTTTCCAGACGCTAGCTATATACTCGTACATACACTATTTTTATAATGAGAAATCTTTTTTTATGTATTATTCTATGCAATCTGTTTTGGTTTATCGAAACAACCTATATTACCTCGTTCCTATGTCTAATCTGAGAGGCGCTACTTCAAACCCGTTTTAAATATACATCTGCATAATTCTATAGTCAACGTGTACTGACTAGAAAGGTGATTTGGTCTGCAAGATTTGTTAATCACTATTACAAAAATTGTAATCAACTAATGAAAAATCATTTTTGCATCGAACATGATCTCTCGCAGCGCAACCGCACTACAAAAGATGAAAAAGCACAAAAGCCGGAAAGCATATTTGTTAAAATAATTGCAGGATTAATTAATTTCAAGATTTTAACAAAAAATTCTTGATGGGCAATATGACTTCATTATTTCGAACAACAACATTCTAAAGCCTTGAAAGATTTTGATGATAATTATGGGTCGGGTCATATATTTTGGTCAAAACCGGTATACTAACTGTTCAATCAAAACTGCAATGGTTCCTTGTTAATTCAATTAACACAGCAATGGTTACTTAAAAATTGAAAATCTCAAAGATAACACCAATCCTTAAATCAGGCCATCGGTGATAAAGTCACAAATAACCACAGAACACCAACAGCAACATAAATTTTAAAATTCTTAGAATTAGTAGTAGGCAATACTTTTAAATAAGCGCTTCTGTTGTAACGACAAATATCAGTCAAGCAGCATGGATTTATGCATAGCAGGCCTTCTAATTTGGTTGAATTCTCCAACAATGTTTTTGAAAATGAGATTTCAGCAAGGCATTTGATTTTATATGTGTCACCACAAGTTTTGGGTTCAATCACCGCGATGCTCAAATATCACGACGTCATAACTAGACAATTGGCGAAAAGTACAAGAACGGCTTTGTTTAACAAATACACAATTTGGCAAATTAAATTGTTGAATTATCCCGCGATCCGAAGTTTTGAAATCATTTCAACACGTGGTAATAAAGATTTGAGGATTTATTCAAGGTGGATGGTGAAAACTCTATAGACGATGGAGAAGAGACAAAAGCTTTTACATAAACTGCACACATTGAATCATGATAAGTACGTGAGTATATTTTACCAAAAAATACTGTTACAAACAACTGTCACAAAGTAAAATGATATGCGATTCAAGTGTTTTTTTTGGCAGTCAGAAAAAAAGTTCAAATGATTTTATAGCACACGGTTTAGATAATTTATCGATAAAGCAGTTCAAATACCCTATATACTTTTCACTGCTTACATTACAAAACTTACTACTACTTTTATAATTATTTTAACTTTTGTGACCAACGTTGAATGATGATGAGTTTCCTTGTAGTTGTGATGGGCACTCTTTTGCCATGTGACTAAATCCTTGACAAGTATAACATTTAATATTTCTTTTGCTGTTCTGCATGCTATTTCTACTTTCATTTCGTTGCCTTAACTTATCACGATAACGCTGACCATTAAAGAATTGGTGTCTTGAAGAATTGTGATTTAGTGACTGACTTCCATTACTTCGATAATTATTACAGCCCACTTTCATGTATTTTATTCACCACGATATATATGCTTCCATGATATACTTTATTCACCACTTCTTGATTATCTACTGAAATTTCAATGTTAGTTTTTACCTCTATTGCAATTAGTTCAGAAGCCACAGCTTTCTGTAACATTTTGTCGAACTTTTTCGTTTCTTCTAGAGACATTAACTTTGCTTTCAGGCGCTTGTTCGGTATACCCATAATTAATTGATTTCGTAGGGCTTTATCTTTTTATTCACCGAATTTGTATTCTTCCGCAAGAATTCTTATTTCCATTGAAAAACCGTGTATTGATATAGGGTATGAATCCGACGAATTCGTTTATTGAATTTATAATTTAGTATTCACACAACTTGACACCTTTTGCATAAACAACTCCTTACATTTATCGGTAATTATTACATAACTGAACTCTTTGGGTTTTTTGGCTAACATACTTTAGCTAGTTTTGCACTTGCATCCGGTCCTATTAAGTTGCAAAGCAATGACACTTTAAATTTGTCATCATCTACCCGCTCTAAATATATTCTAGAAAATTCTCGCCTAGAATGTATGGCTCCATATGACCAGCCAAGTGCTTTGCTGCAATCTTGGTTTTTCTTTTTTTTATATATATTATATATACAAATTTTCACTCGTTATTGGTAATAAGTTTTCCACTATTTCTTATATCCTTGTATCCCATCTTCGTCGCCAATTATTATGTTCCATTTACCATTATATATATATATATATATATATATATATATATATATATATATATATATATATATATATATATATATATATATATATATACAGCGATTTCATACGAAAGCCGATCAAAATAACGGGAATTTTGTCCTGACCCTTTTAGATTTTGATGAAACTTTTCAAAAATGTTCTCTATGTTTAAAAAACTTGAAAAATGATTTTTTTTTTTTGCGGCACTGTACTTTTTGACAGTGGCGCACGGCGTTTTACGTTTTTCTTGATTTTACTTGAAAATGCTAATTTTTGAAGACCTCTTTCTGAAAAATCACTTAACCGATTTGAATGTTTTGTATCTCAAATGAAAGGGAATGATTGGATCTTTCTAAATAACGGTACAATTTTTCAAATATTGTTTATTTAAAGAAAAATGTGTTTTTTTTTTTAAATAGTCATTTCCCGTTATTTTCGACCTCAACGAGTTATCAATTTAACGAGTTATCAATTCTAAGCATATTCATTAATTAAAAAATATGATTTTTTAATACTTTAAGATCTGAATATTTTAAACAGAAAATCAAAAAAATTTACCAAACTTTTTCTTTGATAATTTTTCTTGAATTGTTCACTAACTTACAGTTTTGGCAATGCAATAAAACCCTAAATTGGTTGTTAATATAATTAAGTTAGCTAATCTACAAGGGATTACCATGAATAACGGACAGACAATTTTTCTAAAAATGCTATTTGGTGATTTATAAAAGTAAATCAAGTGATGATAATGAAGAACGACCCTTTGGTTCACAAGATATTAGTTTGGATCGAGAATGTTTACCTGCTTCTTCTGTAAGTTCATCAAATGGGGAGCAATACATTCATCCGGAAATTTCATCATCCAACGATACTTTAAAATCAATGCACAGTTCTCCTTTAGTACATAAGAAAATGGGAAGTAAAAATTATAAACAACAAAATTTTCAAGAAGTTTCAGCGAAAATTTCTGAGGAAATATTTTTGCTTCCGTGCAGTTCCGGGCAGGCCGATAATGACGTACCAGGCAATAGTATTGAAATGATTCAATAATTACGAGCAAAATATGGAATATCCACAACAACAAATCAAAAGTATATGATTTTAACATCGGTTCCAAAAAGCTGGCATGTTCTGAGTATGTGCTGGAAAACGAGATTTCGAAACAGTGTCATCAGAAGGAGTTATTATTACAAATCAGAGTAGATTGCTTCTTTGTAGTTTGAAGGAAGCTCATCAAATATTTTAAAAAAACCTATCCAAATATACAAAAAGTGGATTTTCTAGTTTTACTGCACTTCATCCCAGAACACTGCGTATATTAGCGAACTCTAGCGGCACACATACTATTTGCGTCTGCATATATCATCAAAATATTAAATTTATGTTTAATAAAAATCAAATCTATGAACCTTTTATCACACGAAGTGGGAAGTTATCAAGATCTTATTTCGCAGATTATTTGCGCTACTCCAAGCACATTATGCTATTTAAACGAATGTCCAATCTGCCCGGGAACCGATTATATTCTTAAGGATTTATCTGCAAAATTTCTACAAAATTGTATAGATGAAATAAAATTCAAGCAGTGGCAGAAGGTAGATCAATGCACAATGGAAACAGTAACCGTATCATCATTGGCTTTCACAGCTAAACTGGGTGAACAACTACACAACATAGTACCCCATACGTTTATTGCAAAGCAACAAGCAGATTACCTGACATATAGAAAATTAAATGCAGCAACTGATGAATGTATAGTTAAATGTGACTTTTCTGAAAACTTGTCATGTGTAGTTCAGGATGCTGTTCTAAGATTTCATTGGTCGAATGCTCAATGTACAATACTTCCATTTGCCTTATATTATAAAAACGGGGAAACCTTTTGCAATGGAAAACGATAGTAGTTTGGGATTCACAAGCATGATAGCTATATCTGAGGCACCAAAACATAATCATGTAGCTGTGAGATTGTTTTATACCGGCCTAGTTAATTTTATAAAGGAAAAATTACGGCATGTTACGAAAATTTGCGTTTTTTCCGATGGATCTGTGGCTCAGTACAAAAACAAAATGAATTTCTACAATCAATGTAATTGCAAAAAGAGGACTTCGAATTTCAAGGAGGATTTTGGAAGCAGAATGGCATTTTTTTGCAACTTGCCACGGAAAGGACCTTGTGATGCATTAGAAGAAGAAACTTTTGATTCAGGCATGCCCGGAACTGCACGGAAGCATAAATAGTTCCTCAGAAATTTTCTGAGGAAATGTTTATGCTGAAACTTCTTGAAATGTTTGTTGTTTATAATTTTTATTTCTCATTTTCTTAGGTACTAAGGGAGAACTGTGCATTGATTTTAAAGTATCGTTGAATGATGAAATATCCAGACTAAAGTATTTGACTTTTCGACTATACGATTGATCTTTGTATAAATGGCACTTTACAAACTTAACTTTCATACTGAATATGTATATGATATTTTCACCTTTGTAAATTTAACTTCAAACTCTACGTTACGAATGACATAAGTTTTACAAATCATCATATTTATATGAAACTGATTTTGTTTTGAAACTCAAATTTCAACAGGCCTGCTTCCCTTTCTACTTTATGGATAATAAAACCTTCAGTACTTTCAATACTAAAGCAATTTTTTGTCCGAAGTAATAATAGTCGTTTCGTTGATGATAATAAACCATAAAAATGGGTCAGTAGTCATAAACAATTAGAATGAGTCAGAAAATACTAAAGCAAACTTTTTTTTCAAAAATCTATAGGGTTGCCCAGATTTTCTGTCCGAAGTAATAATAATTAAAAGAAGCCCGTATGAAATACTAAAGCCGCGAATTTATGCTTTCAAAAATATCTGGATCCACCTTTATTTTGTAAGATTCAAAAATTATTGGTTACACCTCGTTTTTGATAAGACATTTTTATTATTGTTTCGTTCGTTTTTTAGATAATGACCTAATTTTAGAAAGATGGAAATATGGGTGGTGGAACACCTGTACCTTATTTCTTCTATAGGTAGAAATTTCAAAACTAAAAATAAATTAGATATAGCTCATGATAAAAAATCATATTTTAAAAATGAAAGATAGGACTATTTTTTTTGGGGTCGAAAATAATGGGAAATGACATTTTACAAAAAAACACATTTTTCTTTTAATAAACAATATTTGAAAAATTGTACCGTTATTTATAAGATCCATTCATTCCCTTGCATTTGAGATATAAAACATTCAAATCGGTTAAGTAGTTTTTGAGAAAGAGGACTTCAAAAATTATCTTGATTAAATCAAGAAAAACGTAAAACGCCGTGCACCACTGTCAAAAAGAACAAAAATCATTTTTCATGTTTTTTAACAGAATAATTTTGAAAAGTTTCAACAAAATCTAAAGGGGTCAGGACAACTCGTGATCGGTTTCGCATGGAATCGCTGTATATATATATATATATATATATATATATATATATATATATATATATATATATATATATATATATATATATATATAAATCGATGATTCTGGATTTTCTCTTAATTAAAATAAAGACGTTCTTCTCCGTTCACAACTCCCAACCAACCTTTATTTACTCTTTTTCTCTCTACCCATGCCCTATTTAACATTCTCTTGCATATAACACTTTACGCCATGTTAAGATAGTCAACATTGTCATACTTATTCGAACATGACAAAAACCAGTGATTAATTAATATTCCCTTAGTATTATAATTATTTTAATTAAGATAAACGCACCTGTATCGTTTATGTGATGTGATTTATTTATGGCTATCTAGTTGTATCCCGACAAACCGCAAGGCAGTAAAAAGGTCAGGATCGGAAAATTTTTTACGTAGTACACGAATTTTTTAAATATTGTTAGTTCACCTTTTTTGTCACAATTGTTTCAGAGGTTGTCATGTCCCAATGATTATCGTTTTCAAACAAATTAAATTGATCATGCAGCACGAAATAATGGACACACTACTCCATTGACATCAGTCTTCGGATGAACTGTGTAAATACGACCAAGCGCATCAGTAGAAGGCACATCTGAATGATCAGGAACAGAATCGCCTTGCTTGATAAAATTTCTTCAAGGAAGCGTTCCAAGTGTAATAAGTGGAGAAATGTTCATGCAAATGGACCACTTTAGTAAATCGAAAAGAAACTGGTCAATGTTGTCACTGGAGGTGTTTCAGTACATTGAGCAACATTTGATCCATTAAAATAAGCTCGTTGACCATTCTCCACATGCACCGCTAAATTTACAACGGTGGAATAACGTTCATGAATGGGGAATAAGAATAAACGGCAAATCGCCTCATTGCGCAGCCTACATATCGAGCAACGTGTTACTTGATAGATTTCAAGGGTTATTATTGGGATTTTGAACGCTCAAAACCACCATACCGCTGCCTTTCGTGATACATTTGCAGTTGTATTTGATGGACGTTACTGAATTGCAATACCCCACGTTGCAATGCGAAACAATCCAAGTGTTGTCGACTACAAAATCGTTTCCTTTCACTTTCGTTGTGATAAAGTTCTAACGTTACCATCGGGTGAACCCGTTTAATTTAACCGTTTAGTTTTTTTTTTTTAAGTGGTTGTGCGTTATTTCGTAAAATTAAAAATTATTAAACAATCAAGTATCAGAGATGGCTTTGTATACGGATCTTGATTTTTTGTGATTTTTTCAATCTTCCTCCCATACGAACTATATCGTTATCACCAATAAATGGATGTAAAGTTTTAAGTAGACATTTTTCAAATTTCTTAATATTTGTTTAAAGTTTTGAATTTATCTGAGAAAGCTTGTACAGCTTTATCAGTAATATGATACTGCTTCTCATTGACACTAACTTCTGAACATGCAATCAAAAGCATCGGCACTTGCTCCTGCTTTAGTTCAGTTTTAGTTCAGTTTTGCTGTCAAACCCGTTTAATGATGTTGTAAATATCTAAATATAGCCATTTGACATCAGCAATTTTGAACCATGCCACCGTAATTCCAAATTATGGAGATAGTTTGGTATATTCAACTCTTCTGGGTTATTCCGTCAAATTTTGAATTTTATTGACTCTATTAGCAATGAACGTTTGTAAGTTATGTGTTGGGAGTCTTAATCCAACACAACTTGGTAGGAGAATCTGCCCAGCATCGATGATTAAAGAAACCAATTTTGCAAGTAGCAAAGCGGCAGAAAGGTCCAGTTTTATAGGAGCTCTACCTTTCAAAGATACGGGTTTTGTATCACTCCTCGTGATTTCCTGTTGAATATGTCTTTTAAT
Organism: Tipula confusa; assembly: GCA_963556175.1. Classification (NCBI taxonomy): domain Eukaryota; kingdom Metazoa; phylum Arthropoda; class Insecta; order Diptera; family Tipulidae; genus Tipula; species Tipula confusa. The sequence continues at coordinate 115,893,266 of OY744475.1, forward strand.
GCAACCTTGGATGATGTATGGTAATTTGCGACTTTATCCAAAGCAAGTTGATTGAGAAGTCTTGTCGCTAAATACAGAGCTGACGCTTAGTAAAATGTTATGTTTAACGGTCTGTTTGCATTTTCCAAAAACTACCCATTCAAATATTAATTTTTGAACGCTTTCAACTCTGGTGAAAGTTGAAGACGGTTGCGGATAATAGTATTTCTAGAAAAGTGTGCATCTGATAAATTTATAATCAAACACGCGATGTTTTAAATGCAAACAGTTAATACACGCATTTACTGCGTTGACTTTGCCGTAACGCTGGTTTGCCGAAATGCGACTTTTTCGATCAAAAAATGAAGTGAAATCCTTCTACGTTGGGAGTGGGTTAATGGAGCTCAATATTTTTTACCATTTTTCTTACCACCGGTTGCTGACTGGAACTATAGTAAAATAAATGCAGATCATAAAACTCAGGTCACATACACTTAGCATATTTATTATCTGAAGGGGAACACCATCAATCCTACAGCTGTAGGACGTATTGATGTAAATGTTCTAATGGCTAGTAACAGATTTGTTAACGACAGATCTCTACACCACAACTGTATCCACCATTGGAAAGGATCACACTAATTTAAACAGAAGATTTTTTTTATTATTAGAAATAAGTGATATTTAAGTGATATATGAATTAAATATTGAAATTTAAAATAAATATTGAAATGATCTAAATTAAAGATATCAACATTTTTTTTTTTCCTTTCAGATTACCTGTACCATGGCTTATTTATGGTATAATATATCAAGTACCCGTTGAAGTAAATTCAAATGGTATGGTTTGTTCAATATCAATATTATTTATGATGTTACTATTCGTTGTTATGTCAATCGCATGTTTCCAGTGGCGTATGAACAAAGGACTAGGCCTAACAATGTTTCTACTTTATTTTGTTTTTGTTGCCGTTTCATTAATGTTTGAATATGAAATATTAATTTGTCCTGTATAAAACTTAATTATTTTATTATGTATATATATATATATATATATATATATATATATATATATATATATATATATATATATATATATATATATAAATTTACATATTTACAAAAAATACTATATACATAAATCCCTTTATTAATTACTATAAATAACTATATAAAAAATAATATAAATAAATATATTTATATTCCATCGTTAATTTTCTTCTTTTTTTCATATTTCACAAACAAATATATTAGAATATTAGAATTTCAATATAAAAAAAATTTTAGTTAACTTTTTCTTCTAATTAATATTGTACAGTTGTGTTACAAAAACAATGAAATTATTTTTTAAAACTATCTTTCTTCTATCTTATAAGAGCAAACAAAAACATATATATATACATAGTTTCATATAAAAAAAAAATTGTTAAAAATCGCATATATATAATTTTCTAAATTTATTTCCTAAATATTAAATAATTATATATTTAATATCTTTTTTTTCTTTTAATATATTCATATATAAATTTAACAATTAAGTGAATTGATGATGTTATTAAAACAAAATATATATAAAAAATTGGTTAAATAATTTTTTGAATCGTATTATTCAAAAAAAATATGATTTTAAAAATAAGATGCTCTCGGAATTCTACAATAATTTAATTAAGCTTCGTAAACAGTTGTCTCAAATTCCAAATATAATTCAAAAGTCATATATATATATATATATATATATATATATATATATATATATATATATATATATATATATATATATATATATATATATATATAATTAGTTATATAAATATTTCAACGAAACTATTAATTCAATAATATATAAAATTTTAAATAAAAGAAAATGAAAAAAAAATTACTGCCGTCACTGTAATAAAATTAAAATTAATTTATTTTTATTTATTATACATTAATAAAATAAAAAAAAAATAAAAAAAATAGTTATATAATAATTTTTTTAACTTAATTTTTGTTTTATTTGATTTTAAAATAAATAAACAAAATATATATATTTCAAGTTTTTTAGTTTGGCTGTGATGTTCAAAATATTTAAAATTATAAGTAAATTATAAAATTAATTAATGTTGTTAAATGATAAAAAAAAAACGAAAAAATAGTAAAAATAAAAAGATTTTAATTTATTTTTTAATTATTATAATTAAATTTAAAAAAAAAATTAAAAATTAACCATATGACGTATATAAGACTGACAAATTATAAATACTACTAAATACTTACTACAAACTAACTACAATAACACTTATATACTATTGACTAAAACTATATATGGAAACGTACTTAATATAACTGGTTTTTGTTTTCGCGTTTATAATTTTTTTTAATTTTTATTTATTTTTAACTGAACATCTCTTCTATAATTAATATATTTTATAGAATTATAATTTTCTTATCTAAATAGTTTTTTTTTATGACGGTACAATAATTTAAAACATATCTAAAAAAATTTAAAATTTATTTGCAAATTTTCTTTAAAAAATTTTAAATAAAACGAGAAGATGATTTAATTTAAATAATTTATACCGTGAGCTAGCAAAAAGGTATATATGTATATACATATACTATATGAATATGTATAATTAATAAAAGCATTTATAATTCTTCAATATTTAAAATACTAGGCAGAAAATATATAATTAAAAAAAAAATTATAAATAATATATATAAAAAAAAAAAAAAAAATAAGTACAAAATAATTTTTTAGCATTTTTAAAAAAAAAATACAAAAAACAAAAATTAAATTAAAAAAAATTAACAAAATAAATAAAAATTTATGAATTTTAGTTTTATTATGGTTTTTTTTAATTTATAATCATGTTTGTGACATTTAAAACAATTTATTAATTTTTATTCAAATCGTAATATAGTTATATATATATATATATATATATATATATATATATATATATATATATATATATATATATATATATATATATATATATATATATATATATATATATATATATATATATATATATATATATATATCGCACACTCCGTTCAATAAAACGATAAGTCAAAAGTCAATTTGTAGGAAGAAGTGTTTGAGCTTTTACATCTACAACTTTACGAATATATAGCTTTAATTAAAAATATTTGTTACAACAAATGTTTCATTTCTCCTAACAAAGCACACATCGTGTGCAAATCCTTTAAATTGTTATAGTATCTTCTAGTTACCCTTCTCCATGTATTTGTGGCATATATCAAGTTTGAGTAGTTCTGATGCCCAAGAACAAAACGTAATTTAATTCCTATTTTGTCCAGGGCAATTGTCGATCGAAAATATAAATTTTTTCAAGTTTTTTGTTTTTCTCTTCCAATGATTTCTTGTTTTTCTCTTCATTCCAAATTTATATAGGCAATGAATTTATATAGGATACAGGGCTGGTACCAAACCATTTGTCACCTGGTGTAGTTTCCAAAAGTGGCGCCCCAAACAAAATTCGTTCCCACGTTACGTCGAAGGTAGGATTTGCAATGCGTTTTTCTGAGGCTTCCCACAGAGATATAATCCTCATAACTAATTTAAAACAAACACTTGTAAAGCACTTTAAACTATTATTGCGTAAATTGTTGAAACAACCGACGAGATTTAATTCAAATATTTAAATTTATCATTATTCCGTAATTGATCCAAATCACTGTAGTACACCTTGTTGTTGTTTCCAGTAATAATCCACCTTCATATATATATATATATATATATATATATATATATATATATATATATATATATATATATAATATATATATATATATATATATATATATATGTCAAATAAATACAAAATTAACTGTTGCAACGCATCTATATATAACGCATCTATAACTTAACGAAAATAATCAATTCAATCCATTCTTCTTTTTTTTAACTCGTTTCCATTAAGTTAGTTTAACGAATCTTTTTCAGTTTAATGAACCAATGAAATGTTTTTCTATTTTGACTATGTAACATCATTTTTTAAAAAGTAACAAATCGTTTTGTTAACAAAAAAAAAATTAACGAGTATTTAACGAAATAATAAAAGTTTTTAAAAGGTAAATTAAAATTATCGATCGAAACATTTTCAAACTTCAAGTAATTTAGCTCAAGGCTTAACCAATTATTTGATAGATTTTCACCTCAAACTTCTATTACTCGAGAGGCATAATTTAAGATGAATTAACAATTGTAAAGTAAACTTATACAGCGACGAAATTTTTTGCAAAATTGTGATGGAAATTAAGGACCGATATCAGTGCAAAAAACAACTTAAAAAATTAACAATTTTAACCAGAGTTAAATCAAAGGTTATTTATATCATTTGTAATTTATTTAAAACATTCAATTTGTTTTCGTTAAGTTAACTTGCCGAAACTTTTCAACCTTAACGAAACAATGAATAATTTGTTTATTTCGATTATACCATTATCAACACCTAAGGAAAAAAAAGTAATTAAATTTTACTCAAACTTAACGACTATTTAACGAAACCTATTATAAATGCATTTTACAAGTTTTTTACTAGGAAAATCACCGTTTAGAAGCCAAATATTATTGGAGGTGGTAAATTTTCCTCCACTTAAAATATAACAGCTGTTGTAAAAATACAAAAGACAAACTAAAGTTGATAAGTTTTAACACGCGTTAAGAATAAGATTGAGTAACTAATTTAATCGTGTTTATGAAGCTAGTGATGGTTTTAAATGTCAATTGGAAATATCATTGTATAACTTAACACTTTTAATTAAACATTAAAAAACTTAACGAAGCAACTTTTATATTTAATTTTAACATGGTTCAATGAGTCAAGTAACTTAACTAACAATTTTAGGATTGTAAACTGAAATGGTTTATTCACTTGATGGTTTCTCATCTTAAACTTCGAAGGCTCCGGTCATATATTAAATTAAAGTAATTAAAATTAATATAATTTGAGATAAAATTTTAGCAAGGTTATACAACATTTGCTAAACTATGCGCGGAAACCGTGAAAACATCAAATGTTTTTCTTTTTAACGATTTTTAGAAGGTCTTGAACAGCAAAGCAAGATTGTAATATGTTTTTATATTTGTTCCATTTAGACAAGAATGATTTATATTCGAACTTAACGAAACTAAATTAACGAGAATTATCAATGTCCATTAAACACTTCATTCAAAAATGATTGGAATTTTAGTAACACATTTACACTAAGCTAACTTAACGAAACTTTTCAAGTTTTTCTAAACGTAATATTTTTCTATTTTTCATCTAGTTTCACATAAAAGCTTGTGAGTTTAAGTCTCTGCACTTTCTCTTATTAAAAATTGCTTATGTAGAAAATGAATTACCAAAAAATAATATATATAAACTTTGAAAAGTGTCGAAGAATTGTAGAGCCTAAGTCGAACATTGGTCCACTTAATTTGCGCAATATTTTCGATTAGAAAGTTTTGTGCCATCACCAAAACATTCCCGAATCTCTTTTAAGTATCCTACAGGTCCCCGCGGTTTTAAGATAAATATTTAAAAAAACAACCTATTGACTATATTAAATTTAAAATTATTAGGACAAGTATGTTATTTCGTGAAATTTATGTGCCAAGCCCCCTAATTTGTATGTCCAGTTATACTGCACCATCTGCACCTATGAAAGCACCGGCATTGACTGGATACTTCCGAGGCACCTGGCAGTAATTTCATCTCACAAATGACAGTGTTCCTGACGATTAGCCCAATTACATATGGTAAAATTATGTAAATTTAGTTTCCTTTTATAAAAGAATATACATACTAGTATTTCCGAAAGGGCACTGTACATTTTTTTGAAAATCGAAACAACAAGATACGATATTTGTATTTAGTGCGATATATCGGATTTATCAATATTTTTTAATCTTCTTGCTTCGTTTTTCATGTCTATGTTTTTGTATTAAGAATTCAAATTTTGCTTTTTCGGAAGGATATATAGTGCTGTACTTTGTGCAAGCATTACACTTGTCTTTTTGGGGCTTAAAAAATTAATAATTAAAGTTATAATTAAAAATATCCCTTTACTGTCGTTCATTAACATTCAGGGTATTGGTTTTATTTTCTTGGATTGATGTTAGATACCAGCGATATGTTAAGGCATACTCTTATAAATCCACAATTTTCTTCAGGATCGTATAAGTGGTATAACTTTAACGATTTTCTACGATTCTCACCGAGCGAAATTTTTGTAATTTGTTATCATGTTTTTACCTTAACACTATATATACCTTAACAGTATTAGCAATAAAATCCCACTGGCGTTTTTTATTTCCGAGCCTACTATAATGTTTGAATATCTTAACTCTTACTTGATGTGATACTTTATCTTGAAATTTTAAACGACATTTAATTGGGCAACCACTTTTCATTAATTTTGCGGGATGTATTCCTTTTGCTGCAGGCAGACGCTACTTTTTTTTTTTTTGGTTTTTTGTTTACGAACTCTTGGTATTAACAAACGACTCTGAAGAGGACTCCGTCTCTGGATGATAATCAAGAACACTGCCATATCATGCAAATGAATATTGAAATAAAAGTAGGGATTTTTGTTTATATTCACCGAAAAGATAATTAAGTAAAATGGGCTTACTTGAATCATTGCCTGTCTGATTTGATTCCAAATTACTCAAAAATGTGTTCATTTGAATAAATATATTTTTACTTAAAATGTTTTGTACAATTATTTAGAAATATCCAGATTTTTAAATCTGAAGTTTTTGTGAAATTAAATGAAACAAAAGTTTTACCCAAACAAAAAAATTGTAATAAAACTTACGATGCCTACTTATATGAAAATATTTTCCGGTTAAAAAATAAAGCAAGTATTATAACAGTTATTGAAATCAAAAATATTTGCATCATAAACAGCGAAAAGTTATACTTATAGAAGCAGCAAAATCAATAAATTTAGTCTATTAAAACTATAAGTGAAAATATGATATTGCAAATAAATTTTATTACAAATAAAAAATATAATTCAAGTAACAGTTATATTAAATGGAATAAACTATAAAAACTGGCTTATCGTATTATTGGAAAGCCATACGGAATCCACAGGAAGAACAATCTAGAAAAATTTAAAAAACTGGGAAATGTTGTCATTTATGTAGTATTAGAAAATGCAATAATGCAATAACGCGATAATTAGTAACTATCGTTATATTAAATGCAGTGTGCGATATATATATATATATATATATATATATATATATATATATATATATATATATATATATATATATATATAAAATATGGAAATGCCCACCAATTTTTAATAATAATAATGTAATAATTTTTAACAGGGTGTATTATTATAATATTATATAGATTAATTTTACAAAAACGAAAATTTTAATTAGTTTATTAGTACAGGTTAATTCATCGACTTTTAGATTCTAACGTATTACATTTATTTTTTGATCAAATATTATTTTTTTAATGTTAGTATTCAACCCTGCTACTTGAGAATGATAAAATTAAATACATATGTTTTAATATAAATATATATATATATATATATATATATATATATATATATATATATATATATATATATATATATATATATATATGTGGAATTTTTTTACTTCGTGGCACCTCCAAAATTTGTATTGTTAGTCTGATCTAATAAAAATTATAGACTTTTTTATTTTGGCAGTTAAACCTCCCGTTATTCAATATGTCAGTTTTAATATTTTAGAATTTTTAATATTGTGTCTATGTATATTTTAATGGTATATTTTACCTTACATACCTTTTTGTTTTTAGTTTTAATTAGCAAAAATATTAATGTTTCTTGAATTAATTTTTATTTAGATTTTATAAAGACCATTTTTTTTTTAGAGAGATAATTGTTTGCATTGATATCGAACGCTAGATGGCGTAGATAGTTAACATTTAAACATTGTTGATATATAATTTGAAAGATGCTGGTTAATTAAAAAGTATAATTTAAAAATGCGTTTAGCTGCTACAGAGCTTCAAAGTTAAAAGTATATTTTTATGAGCGTTTTTTACAGAATAATGAGTATTACAAAATCTTTAATTTAGTAACTTTTAATGATTAAAATTTACAGATTTTGAAGTTAAACCATTAGAAAACTTTTCTAGTGTATTGAAAAGGCTTGAAACTACATTAGCAGATCTCTTAATGGTACCTCATACTTGATCTTATGGTGACTTTCCATGGGAGATGTTCCATTCGTAATTTTTTAAATTATTAGAATTTTCTGCTTCTTAATCGTCCTCCATTTGGATAATGGACGCGAACGAAGTAATTTTTCCCAGGAAGGTGAAAACTGATAACCATATTTTGGTAGAACTCCACTTTTAAATACATTATAATTCCGAAGGGATTTCTAATATTGTTTTTGTAGATTCTGGGAAGCTAATTTTTATATATATTCAAGTTCAATTTCAACTGCAAAAACAAAATTGGAGATTTTTATTCTTTGAATTCTAGTGACTTATGTTACATAGTTTTTTCTTTAAACCCTATAGCAGCTAAACTGAGCCTTGCACACACGTGACTTTTTGCTTATTTGAACGGTTGAACTTTCATCTTTCAAACTATATATCACCAATTTTCAAAATTATTACAAAAAAAGCGAGCGCAATTAAAACAAAAAGGTCGAAAAATATGCCTTTTCATATGTTAATTTATAATTGTTTTGGTTAGATATCAGTTGCATTAATTTTCATCGCATGAATTTACTTGTGTAAATTTAAGCCATACAAGATGCTCATCTGGTATAATTATCTGTGGTGATTCTTAATAAACTATTGCCTAAGCAGTTAGTGCTGTATTTTAATTATGTTTCAGAAAATTTCTTATTATATGTAATGATAGATAATATTAAAAATTCAAAAATTTCCAAAACTAACTTATAAAATCACGGGAGTTTCAAATGTCAAAAAAAAAACAGGTATCTTCTTATTTGGTTAAATTAACAATAAAAAAATGAAAATCTAAGACATAAATTTTAGAGGTGCTATGAAATATAATTTATATATATATATATATATATATATATATATATATATATATATATATATATATATATATATATATATATATAACTGAAATCCCGTTAGGTTGCAGAGACCAAAAATATTAATTTTGTAAACTGGAATTTTGTTAAAACATATAATACGTGAAATATATAATACTTATATATACATTAATAATCAGACAGTGAGTAAATTCAACTCAGGAATGTTTTACTATAGTTATGACTTAGTTATTCTCTTTACTAATATATTACTTCATCTTAATAATTTTAAATTAAAACTAAAATTCACAAACATGATTTAAAATTTGTATTATATAATTTTTTAAATTTAAATTATATTTCGCAATCTACAATTATATCTATATATGTATATATATATATATATATATATATATATATATATATATATATATATATATATATATATATATATATATACATACTATATATATATATATATATATATATATATATATATATATATATATATATATATAATGAAAATGATTTGTACACTTAAAAAATTACAATACCCACAATAATGGACCTTAATAACGCTTCATTTGATAAGTTAATCATTTATCATTTTAAATAATATTATTATTGGAAAGCTATTTGTTCTAGTTTAACCATTGAGTAGATATATACTCCTCAGTGGTTTAACGACAATAAATTTATTAGGAAAAGTAAAATATTTCTTTACTCTATTTTGATCTAGATGTATTAAGTTAATGATAAATGGGAAACGGCAATTATTTTTTGATACATTTAGTTCATCGATTTTACAATTTTCCGATCTCTTATAAAAAATAGGTTGCCGGAAATACTTCCAAATATGTTGTTGTTTCAGCAGCTCCTTTTTCATATTAGGAAACAGGAACTAATCGCTTGGAGCTAAATATGGCAAATATGGTGGATGCGAAAGAAACGAATTTTTTCTTAGCCAAATGTGTAGGTATCATTTTTGCCTTTTCAAGGTAGTCAATATTGATTATACTGCTAGTATCTGAAAATCCTGACGCCCATAACCTTATAAACTGACAGGCCCAATTTCAGAAGGCAATTATTCACTTCGATGATTTTGTTTATCAACAAAAAAGGATTAAAATATGCTTTTAAATGTTGTAATATCTGAACTAGATAACAGAGTGTGTATATTTTTCCATGGCATACATAAAAACAGCGCTTTCCAAATGTTATATAAAAACTTCCATATTATGTTTATCATGGATATAATAAACGGGTTTTTTCACGACCGGGAGTAGAAATCAGTTTCTATGACATCAAGGAAGCTAATATCTTTTATTTCCCGTGGGAAATAATTATCAAGAAATAAATGCAATTTGTTGTTTAGCATTTGCATAAAAAGAAAACCAGGAATACGTATGCAACTACCTTTATACTTAATTTAATTTGATTGTGGAAAATTAATGTGTCAATATTTTATTGATGAGGTCTTGAAAAAATAGTATGTGCACCGCAGCGGAGAAGTGCATTGTTGCTACAAATTGAATCAATAGGAAAAAATCATACAATTCTCTCCCTTAATGTATTTTGGTTGTAACTTATCTACAACTGGATTTATAATTAAAAAAGAAGGCCCCGATAAAAAGATTAGAACCCGTAACTAAATTTTGAAGTTTCTTTTATAACGGGTTTTCTAATAAGAGGTTTCATTTTGATATTAAAAAAAACGAGAAATCAATGAATGTTTATTTCATTGTAAAGAGGAAGGTATGCCATTAACATTTGAAAACGATATCAGCCAAATGACCACGGCTACGCTTGCAGCACCATATCCTTTTCATGAAATTTTCCATGACCAATTCGCACATTTGCGGCTATATGTCCTCGATAACTTCACGAATCCCATCTTTAAGGTCTTTGAATTGATTGTGAAGCATTAGCATAGACCCTATCTTTCACGTGGCCCCAAAGAAAAAAGTTTAAAGGTTTTAAATCACAAGATGTAACGGTTGGCAATTGTGATCACCTCTTCGCGAAATAACACGGTCAGGAAACTTTTCTTGCAAAATTGCGATTGTTTCGTTGCTTGTGTGGCACATAGCACCGTCCTGCTGAAAATAAACGTCCTCCACATCAATACCTTCCGATTCCGGCCATAAAAATCATTAATCATAGCTCGGTAGAGTAATCCATTCACTGTAACCGCAGCAATACTCTCAGTTGTTCTTGAGCGAAGCATATGGTTTCGATTCGTCATACACTAACTTGTCCCAACAGCTCAAATTTTTCCACCAGTTTCACTATTGCAGGCAAAGAAGGTGCTTCACGATGACCTAAAAGTGCTTTAGTTTTGCGAACTGTGATTGCAAAACTTTCACCATTTTTGTAGTGAATTTGATCAATTTCAATGCATTGTTGAAGCTTGTATCGTACCATTTTTAGTAATGGCGTAATTTTTACTTGTCAAATGTCAAAAGATGACAGCTTCAAAATTGACATTATATTATCTAGTGTTTTTTTAGTGTATAAAAAAACACTAGATCACGTTTTGTAACACTTGTGTGGTCCTCCTATAATCCTAAAGCCACCCCTACTTAGATTTATATCACTCTTGTTGAAAAAATCTCTGGTCGAATACGTCGTAACAATCGTAACAAAAAATATGATCTTGTTAGGAAAAAAATTTAAGTTTACTGTCATGTTATTGCGATTTGAAGTTGTGTCGTAATAAATTGTCGGAGTAAAATATTATTTCAGCATCTGTTTTTTTAGCCGATATCTTTCTTATATATTGCAGAATACAAGTACTCAACTCGTTTACGCCTCGAATAGCATTCCCTTCATCCCACACAAAGCAGTCGCATTCATTTATTTTTAAATCATAAATCGTGAAATTAAAAACATTTGATTTTGATTTATAAAAAAAAATCGAAATTTCACTGTAGTCCAGTCAGGTAGTCCTTGTAAATAACTGAAATAGTTTTACTTCCATCAATGAAATGTTTCGACGTATTTGCGCGTGTGTAGTGGCTTTCTATTTTCGGTATAGATTCAATATGCTGTTTAATTCCCACTCTTATAGTCGGATCAACAGTTTTTTGTTTGCCATGCTTTCCTCTTAGATCAGTCTCAAGCAAGACATTTGCAACCTTGCCCTTTTTTTCTATGACGATACGAATCGGTCGGTCGGTTATATCTAAGGTATTCTTAAAAACTAATTTACATACGCGTATTTTTTGACTGTTTTCATGAAATTTAAATGCTTGATTATTTTTCCGTTGGTTTCTGGTGCCACCAATACGAATGTACCGATATTTAGGTTCAACCACTTCCATTGAATTCGCAATATACTGCCACTGTTTTTGTAAATCGCCCATGTCCCAATAAGCGGTAAATATTTTTTTCCTTTCGTCTTCATTTAATTTTGTAGAACATTGTAATTTGCATTTTTCTCCACATACCGGTTTCATCATCCTCTCTTCCCTAATACTTTTATGCCGTGTGCTCGATTCGGTCGCCTTTCCACTATTTCGTGCCTTCTTTAACAAATTCGTTTTCCATTGTTCTTAATTCAATTTGCGTTTTAAACCTTTTTTTAAGGGACTTGACAATATGGTAATGTCCTGAGTAGCTGGGCTAGAGCGGTAAACTTAATTCGGGGTTTCCATTCGGACTTTTAGTTGCGCCATTGACACGATTTCATCGGTCTCGGTGCCATTTTCATCCGTTGTAATGTATGTTTCATCAAATAAATCGACGCAATCTCACAAAATGACGAAGAACTACTACACGGCGAACTATCCGACGAACTGTTAGATGAAGTAATAAAACTTGTAGCATTATTACGATAATGGCCAGGTCCCGCTGTATTTCCTATACAATAGATAATTTTGTTTTAAATTACAACGCTTTTTTTAAAGTTTTTTCGACTTACCGTATTCCACTAGAATCTGATCGCAAAAAATATTTTTGGAAGAAGGTTCGATTTCGCCAATGAGTTTATTTTCAACATCCGGTTCAACCAAAGAAACAGACTGATTTTCAAAAATGTGTTCGGTTTCGACAATGGGTTCATTTTCAACGTCTTGTTCAATCGGAGGTAAAGATTTACTGCTATTAAAATATAATTGTTGAAAAAGTAAAACAAATTTTCAGCAAGAACATCATTTTGACCTATAATTTGAAGATAAAAATGAGAAAAAAGGTTTTTGTAATAACGTCATAAAACAAATAGTTCATTAAGAAATGATATTTGTAGCTGCAAGAACGACACATTTCGGAAAAAACTATTTTGTATACTGTAGATTATTTTTTCATTAAGTGACATAAGTCAAGATGATACAGTACTAATAAAATAAAAAACTGATTTATAACACTTACCTTTACAGCAATACAGACACAAAACAAAATAAATCACTATTTTCAAAATTTTATAGATGCTCCTTTCAAAACAATAAAATTACAACTGAGATAAAACGGTTTTGCAACACACAATTTATAAAATTTTAACGGTACAATATGGACATAACTACTTCTCAGGTGGTGAGTTTTAGAAGCTCAGATATTTCGTTCTAACAGTTAAATCTACATTTTAATGCCGATCTTTCTGTATGAATAACTCAAAAATGGCCATTTTTGAGTTGTGTCACTGTTGCAGCAAATGAGCGATATAGCCCAATAGAAAGTATTGAATGGGCTAAGCTTTTAGGATCGAATCGCCAGTAAGATGTTCCTCTTATGCTCTGCTTCTAAAACCATTATCGCTTTCCAAATTATCCGTTTTAGGTTAAAATTATATCCGGTGCCGGTCATACTTAAATACTACTAAATACTCTCCATCGGTACGGCCATAACCACATACAAAATAACAAAATAAATTATGCGATTTAATGCATTTAATTTAAGACTAAGCAAGAGCATTGCAAATGAAACCTTCAAATTTTAGAATATATTTGTTGTTATTTATCATTATTCCATAAATAACAAATTTCTTATGCTATTTATGTACGTTGGATAGTTCTCTATTCTATACTATGTCTTGTTTTGAACCAAAAATTTGGAGCCAAAATTATGCAAATTCTTTACGGATCGGAGGACCAAATACGCGCAAAATCACTACCACAAAATATAAGCCAACATATTATTAGTATTATGTTCGTCAAAATTAAGGCCGTGGGAAAAGGAGTCCTATGCCCAGTTTTAGAAATGAAAAATAATTTATACGATAATATTTTAAGGCTACTAGTTATAATATTAAGAAAAATTATCGTTTTTTTTAACCTGGTGAAGGATTATTAAAGGACCATTATTATATGAAAGTACATTGTTGTTTGTATTAGTACAAATACTTATGCAATTATATATATTAATATATATATATATATATATATATATATATATATTAATCAATTTTAAAACCGAATCAGTTGTTATTTATTTTGTAGCCAACGTAAAAGTGTTTAATTTATAATTTTTTTATTCTAAGTATATTTTAAAAAATATTTTTAACATAATAAAAACTGAAAAAAGAAAGGCTTTTAAACTTCCAATAATTAAAAAAAAAATACCATACGTATAAAAAAATGAAAAAATAGCAAAAAAAAAAACCACATATTTATACAAAAACATTTGTATTAATTTTTAAAGTAATATAATTAACTTTAAAATTAATTAATTACATTTTTAAGCAAAATAAATTATGCATTATACATATATAAAAAATTTAACAAGAAAAAAAGGAACCTTAAAAAAATTTAAATCATCGTTAAGTACATATTTTAATTAAATTTTTAAAAGTTAACTAAATTTTTAATTAAAATGTCTACCACGTCTATAGTCATTGTAGCAGTTTTACTGTTTAATTTTATAAAAAAAAAACATTAGTTATACATACATACATACATAAATAAATCATATAATTATATAGAAATTGTAAATTAAAAAATAAATAAATTAATAAATTGAACAAAGATCATGTAATTACAATATTGTAAAAAGTTAATAATCGTCATAAATATATTATAAATAAATATATATATATATATATATATATATATATATATATATATATATATATATATATATATATATATATATTTAAATAAATTTAAAAAATAATTATAAAATACAATGGCTTGCCCATCTGCGGTATTCTAATAAAAAAAACAAAAATTACTTAACATTAAATTCTATTAATTTAATTTTTTATTTGGGAATGAGAATTAATTTTAAATATAATTTATTTATTTTAATAAATACTAAATTTAAAAAAAAAATTGATTGAAATTAAAGCAATAATGTAGACTAAACAAAAATAATAATTTAAATTAAAATGCTTTTATTTACTTGTATTACTATTATTTTATTTTTGTTTATTAGTTTTAAAAGTAAATTTAAAAATTTAATTTAATGAAGTGTAGATATATAAATATTTTTTTTTTATAAAAAAAAAACAAAAAAAAAATTGAATTTAATATATAAAAATCGATGTCTAACGTTCAATGAAAATAATTTAAATAAGTATTATTATTTATATTAAAATTTTATTTTTAACATAATTTTAAATATATATATATATATATATATATATATATATATATATATAACACTGCGAATATTTAATTTTAAAATAAATGGATAAAGTTAACAAAGTGATTAATAATTAAAATTAAACGAACAAATGAAAATCATTCTACATATGTACAAATAAATACATTCGGTCGCACATACATAAATTTAATTTAATTTTTTAATTTATTTTATTATATATATATAAATATATATATATATATATATATATATATATATATATATATATATATATATATATATATATATATATATATATATATATATATATATATATTGTATAGATGTTTTTTAAATTAAACGAATCTTTTTTACAAATTAAGAGCAACTTTATATAAATTAGGTTATTTCAAGGGTTTGCAATTATTTGAGATTTTCATTACCTGATTACCCGATGTTAAAGACGTAAATACACCTTCTGTTGTTATCACTGTGGTCGATTCGGAACTTAATTTTTTGCACAAACTTCATTTGGTTTTAATAACTTCAAAAATTTAACGAGAATTTAAAAGCTTTTGATATTTTTTGAAATCAATCTTTTAAATATAACCCCCCGCAAAAGCTTGATATGGGCTCTAATAATAAAGACCACATGACCACCCGCTTAGGGCCCCTTATTTGCAACGTGCGGTTTGCTTCCTTGTATGTACGCCATTGGGTAGAGAAGATAAATTTAACAATTACTTTTTACAAAAGTTTAGTATGTACGTCTCGGCTATTTTCACATACCAATTTATTTGCTTTGAAAATAATGTCGAATTTACTTTACCGCAGCCTTTCGTTTTATAGACCACATAGTCACTGACAAGAGATATTAAACCATTTGGTTTTTGTCTTGGATAACTTGTTGAAATTACGTAATAAATTAAATTGACATTTCTCTGTGCGTTGTTTTTAATGTTTACCTAATAAAATAATTAAGATGGAGGAAGTTTTAAATAAATTTGCGATTTACGGTTTAATGGACACAAATGACATATGGTAAAAAATATCTATATTTACCTCCATCACTATAGTAAATATAATGATATTCAAAATGCGTGTCATCCTCCATGTTTATTTTTGGTTTATAAATATGAACTAGTAATACAAATGTAAAAAAAAAATCCAAGTTCCAAACCAAAATAATCTACATATAAATATAGACAACAATTTAAAGTTTCACTAAAACTTGTAGAGTCTACATATTTTTACTTAGATTTTTTGCATCCAGCACATGTAGACTTGTAGAGTCTACGTATTTTCGGTAGTCTCTACATATGCTAGACGCGCCCAATGATTACAAAAAAACAATTTTGACGTTTGAAAAATTAGTTTACACCAAAACCCTCTGTAATAAAAGCCACCATTATAGATATTTATAAATAAAGAACGCACACGACAATATATCTTTAAAAATTTGAGCGTAATTTTCTCAAATTTTCCAAAAAGTAACACACACTACTTTAAATATGTGAGCATATTATTCTCTATCAATTTTTAAAAAAAAACAGACATATTGTCAATCTGTCATTCCAAATATGTCATTCATATTTCATATCACATGAAGTTATACAAAAAGTTTGTTTTCTAATTTGAATTTAATTTATACAAAAATTGTGTTTTATGTTTATCTAAATTTAAATTATGCTTATTTATTTGTAATTAAACGTAAATAAAATATTATTTTCATTCAAGCCGCTTTCATAGAAAAATTCTGCAGAATTTTTTCAGTAATATTTCTTCGGCAAAACATGACGGAATTAAATATTGTTTATCTTTTTTAGTAAATAGTAAATTGGTATACACCGAAAGTGTATACCAACTTAAAATTGAATTTTATTATTTATTACTAAAAATTACTAAAAAAAGATAAACAATATTTAATTCCGTCATGTTTTGCCGAAGAAATATTACTGAAGAATTCTGCAGAATTTTTCTATGAAAGCGGCCTCAAGAAAATTTAATGTCGGAATGACATTATGCTGGCTATGCTTACTACGATACGGGTTTCTCTCTTCTTGTATAACAATATGGGTGGCTTATTATTGTTTTTACATTGAATTTGATTATATCAAAACAAAACCCTCTTGATTACAAGCCGTATTCTAACTTTCGTTGACAAAGATAAAATTAAACCTATGTACACAATTGATTGTATTGGTGCTATCAAAATCCACATAAAAAAATGTTTAATTTTCTCATTCTTATTACCACTATCTAACATTTTATCTCAAAATTACGCACACTATTTAATGTGTATGGATAATTGAGAATTTTTTCGTCTTTTTTTGTTGTTTGTGTTTTGTATAGGAAAGAGATAACATCAATTTTGCCTTTAAATTTTTTTTTTGACAATTTTTACTCTCTATAGTTTTATAGTATTATTTTACACTATATTCTAAATCATATATCGACACGTTTTTTACTTACAATACATTCTCATGTGTATATGATTAAATAGCATTAGTATGCAATGAATACGGCTTGTAGTAAAGAAGATTTTGTATCAAAATGTTTTCAAAAATGTATATATATATATATATATATATATATATATATATATATATATATATATATATATATATTTATATATATATATATATATATATATATATATATATATATATATATATATATATATATATATATACTCACTAATATCTTAGCAAGTTTGGAATTTGTACAGCATACGTGTTGAATGAATTCGGCTTTTATTACAGAAAGTTTTAGTTTACACGCAACAGCTAATTCTATTTTTACTAGTGCCATCTATTATTGACTGAGCGTAATGTACCATTGAAAAATTAAGTCTGTGATTTAATCTAAAAAAGTTGCACTCAGGCACACAGTATAATTATATTGGTAAAACCATAAAATTTTTCCAGAGAAAATTTAGATAAAACTAATAATTCAGCTTCCAGAATTGCAAAATGTAAAAAAAACTAATACAATTGTAGAAACGTTAGTGTTACCAGCAATTATTGATATGGTCGAGATATGTTACTTCTTTTACAGATTATCTTTGCAATCAATTAGTTTCTAAACTGCATACTTTAAAGTTGGCTGTACAAGTAGATGAGGCAAATTTAATGTCATAATTATGTTCAATATACTGTAGAAAATAATATAAAATAAAACTTATTATTCTGCAGCTCTATTCCTGGGAAGGCCACATCCAAAGATTTTTAATATAATTGATAATTTATTTGATGAAAATTATATAAATTTAAATAACTGCATTAGACTTAGCACTGTTATAAAAGTTATTAACTGTAAAAGTTATTTATCTATTTTATTGGGGCAATGTTTATTTTTAACATGAGGGCCACATTATCATAAAGTTTGAAACCACTGGTTTAGACTAATATAAATTTAACCATACAAATAACTAGAAAATTCGGGAAAAAAATTTTTAACCACAAATGTAACAGAGATAACAGAGATTATTTTTATTGAACGGTAACTACTAATCAACAAACGATCACCCTTCTTGAAACGCGGAATGGCCGTATTTGAATATGAATCTTATTTAGTATATCGAAAATGGGAACCGCTCAAAACGAGATAAGGTACAAAACTGGATATTTCAAAACAGGATATTTCGACATGTGATTTAAACTTAAAATGATTTTTTAGGAAAGTTCTGGAATATGGCCAGTTAGGAAGGAACTCGGCGAGTTCTCAGCCGATTATGATGAAATTCTATATGTAGGATGGAAATGAGATTTTAAAATGATATTTTGGGAAAATTCCGGAATATGGCCAGTTAGGAAGGAACTCGGTGAGTTCTTAACTGATTATGATGAAATTCGATGTGTCAGTAAAATTTATCTTCTACTTAATATAACTTTTCTTCACTTTAGAGAATCTATGTGATAACAATTAATTAAAAAATTTAAAAAAAAATAAATAAATTATAAAATCATTTTCAGTTAAAAGCAAGATTATTTGATTATTTAATATAAACAAGATCGAGCTCTATAATGAACATTACATTAAAAATCATGTACATAATATAATACATACATATTGTTATTTAGTAGCGATAGAAAAATTCAAATCTTGAACACTTAAAAAAGTAATTATTTACGATTTGGAATTCCTTATTTTTTCACTGTTCGATAGCACAGTTACAACCTACAATTTTGATACAACCTACGATTCCCATCCTACATATAGAATTTCATCATAGTCGGTTAAGAACTCGCCGAGTTCCTCCCTAATTGGCCATATTCCAGAACTTTCCTAAAAAGTCATTTTAAATTTAAATCAAATGTCGAAATATCCTATTTTAAAATATCCAGTTTTGTACCATATCTCGTTTTGTACCTTATCTCGTTTTAAAATATCCAGTTTTGAATTATCCTGTTTCGTCAAATCCAGTTGTAAAATATCCAGTTTCTACCGGTACCCATCGAAAATATAGAAGGTTGTCATACGAAACGTTTTCCAAAAGACGGTAGATTAGATGCAAATTCTTGTCCTCTTTCTGGGCCACCGTTATTTTGTTAACAATTTCTGAATAAGTATATCGGTGCTTCGATTCATTATCGAAGTCTTACAAATACATCGATTATCCTGCAATACTCGAATGTTGAACTTTTTCAACATTCGAGTAAGCGCAAAATTACTGCCACCAAGGCTTCTTTGCAGGTATCCACGTGCAACTCCATCCACGCCTTCTCTAAATAAATTTGAAAGACTATAGCAGTGGTCAGCGCATCTTTTCTGGTCGGAATTTAAATGTGATATTCTTCTATAGTAGGTCTCTAAATGGTTTAGCTAATCCAGAGTATCATTCTACTTATCTTCGAAAATAGCCAGTGAGCTCTAAAAATAGTTGTATCGGTTCAATAAGTTGTTAGTTCAGCGAACTTCGAAAACGCATTCCGTTTTAACATTAATAGTTCTGTCCTGCACCTCATATCCTAAATACTCTACTGATCTGAACAAAAAATCTTTTTCCAATTAACCAAGTCTGCGTGTTCAATTTTTTTAATAGTAATATTTCCCGAAGACAAAACGGTGACTCCTTATATGATTCCTTATATTATAATTTGAAACAGCATTGCAAAATTGTATTTTTTCTCACATTTTTTCTTGCTAACTAAGGTGAAGTTGGTATATGAAGGTGAGAGCATAAACATCCTGTTACTGATTTGAACGCGCTTAAAGCTTTTTACAAATGTGCAGAACGACATCACGGTCACTGTTTGCCAGATGCCCATATTCATTGCATTTGTAGAACTGTGGCCCTTTTCCCTAATTTTTGCATTCTCTCCTTATTTGATCAAACTCATTACAAGTAAACCATCGGCCACAGTACGATAAACCAGGCCTTGGCCTATTTTACCTTCAATGTTATTCGGATTTTCGAAATGCGGTCTACCTTGAACTTAAGTGATATTGAAAAAAAAACTGGATGTCACTTTGTTTCGATACAGGCCGATTCTCCATTTTCTACTTTCTGTTAAACCTCAAATTTGTAAAGAGCTCGTTCTCAAAAACCACTTAACTGATTTTAATAACTATTAGTTCAATTAAACGGGGTTAAGTTCTTGTTTTATATAAATTTTTTAAATAAATTCCAAACCTATATTTTATTAATGAAAGAGAGCATTCTTTTGGATAATGTCATTTTTCGGCCTTTTGGGACACAACGAGTTGCCTATTTAATGAATTTTTAAAGCTTATTTATTTTACCAACTAATAAAATAAATAAAAAAGCCCGAGTTAGGAATAACTTTAAAGTTATGTTTTTTAATACACTTTTTTTTTAATTATTCTACTTGCACCCTTTAATGTAACTTAAAAGATAATATCATTTTATCTTAAGTATTAGTATTGTTGACTATCTGAACCAAAACCCTCTTTACTACAAGCCGTATTGTTTGCATACTCATGCTATACAAAAATATATACTTTGATTGTATTGTAAGTAGAAAATCGTGTCGGGATATGATAGCGAATATTGTGTAAAAGAAATAAACAATAAAATCAAATAATGCGCATGCGTTTACAATTTTTTCTATTAATTTTATATGGAGTTTTGCTAGTTACTAATATATCTAAAGTATATATTTTCACTAATACATTTTAAAAATACATGATAATATGTGTCAACGAAAGTTACAAGACGGCTTGTAGTAAAGAGGGTTTTGATTTTCACAAATACATTTTAAAAATACATGATGATGTGTGTCAACGAAAGTTACAAGACGGCTTGTAGTAAAGAGGGTTTTGATCTGAACCAAAACCCTCTGTATTACAAGCCGTATTGAAATTTTCGTTGACACATATTATCATATATTTTTAAAATGTATTAGTGAAAATATATACTTTAGGTGGATTAGTAACAATCAAAACTCCATATAAAAAAAATTAAAAAAATTGTAAACGTACGCAAAAACGTCTCTATAGAAAGAACACCTATTCAAAAATTTAAAGGGACAAAGCGCATTTAAATTTTTTTTTTTTGACTATTTTTACTCTCTTTTGTTTTAGAGTATGGAAATGTTTATTTTAATTTACTGTATATTCTAAATCATATATCGACACGTTTTTTTACTTGCAATACATTCTCATGTGTATATGATTAAATAGCATTAGTATGCAATGAATACGGCTTATATAATAGAGAGGGTTTTGTATGGTGCCAATACTACTTTATTGGGGCAGATATGTAGTAGTATTAGTATACGAAAAAATGAGTTGGTCTTTCTATAGAGACGTTTTTGCTTTTACACAATACTCGCTATCATATACCGACACGAATTTCTAGTTACAATACAATCAAAGTATATATTTTTACTCTCTTTTGTTTGTTGAATTATTTCATTATTATCGCCTTCAGTGTTATTTTGAATTTCATCAGAACTACAAGTTAGTTGAAATATTTCAACAGAAATTTTCGCTGCAACTTGAATTTTTTGTTTTTTATAATCGTCAGATCTCTTTTTCCTACTTACTATAGGAGAACTATTGATTTACTGTAAAGTAGAGTTGCATAATGAAAGATAAGGATAGACGTATTGCTTTTCACTTGATATTGTTGAAGTATAATATTTTGAACACCAGAGGGTCGTAGAATTTCACTTATTACATTATTTAGTTTATTTTTATGCATTTCGATGTAGCAACATTTCAATGCATTTAATTTTATTTTCATATTGAAAATTTAATATTTTTACGGTTTTTAAATTTTACTTCAAATTCACTAATTACATAAATATATTAGTTCCACCGTATTTATTTTATTTGAAAGCTTTATGTAACAATTAATCGTACGCATACAAGCGCCCTAAATTTTAAGTATATACCTGATCAAATTATTAAAAAGTTAAAATTTATTTCTTTGTAAAAATACCAAATGACGTCATATACACAAATGTGGCAATTCTATTTTCCAGAACAAAATAAACCGTTACAAATTAATAATTCTGTAATTCTATATTAGGTAGTTCTACAAAACTTTTTTTTATTAGTTGATAAAATAAATAAGCTTTTAAAAAAACATTAAATAGGCAACACGTTGTGTCCCAAAAGGCCGAAAAATGACAATATTCAAAAATAGATATAGATTTTAATTAATAAATTTATATAAAACAAGAACTTAATCCCTTTCCGTTGAACTAACAATTATTAAAATCGGTTTTTTAGAACGCGCTCCTTACAAATTTGAGTTTTAACAAAAAGTAGAAAAAGGCGAATCACCCTGTATCGATACAGAGTGAAGTAGAGGATAACAAAAAATGTGGTTAGAGTTATATCATATGGCGAACATTTTTACTGAATTTTATCAAAATCAAAAAGGGCCGGGCCAAAATTTGCAATTTTTTGATCGTTTTCTTATGGAATCGCTATATATAAATATATTATTTATGTATATATATATATATATATATATATATATATATATATATATATATATATATATATATATATATCAGGAACAAAGCGTCCGTGGAAGCAAGGGAAACACTAGGAATACAAGAGAAGCACTGGGAAAACAAGGGAAGCACTATTACCGCTTCGGCTCTGCGCTGCAAATTTATTTGATTTAAAATTTTATAGAAATTGATCAAAATAGTTATTAACTAATTAAATTTAAATTGATAATTTTGAAAAATAAAAATATAACGCAATGAAGTTAGTTAGGAGGTGTACGCAATTCTTTCCACACTGCATTCCACACTTGACTTCAACAATTCAAAGTCGCACAAAGCGTATGTATGTAAACAAATAAATAAAAATTATTTTTTTCTACAATAGTTTACTTTTTTTAAGAATTTTTTATTAATTCACGTCAAAAACTTTTAGCTTCACCACTTAACTTCACAAATAAAACTAAAATATATTTGACATATGCACAATTATAAAACAACGAAGCGATGCTCTAATATGAAAAAGCAATAGGCTTCGTATTTGTGGAATATGAAAAAGTCGAGGCAAGCTTTGGTAAAATGTAAAGTACTAAATAAATGTTTCATACAAAATATTTAAATTTTTTCCCGTAATTTTTTGTTGCGTTGGTTTTATTTTATACGTCTTCCCCTTAAAAAGAAGCACTGAAATTTAAAATACGAAGCAAAACATACGAAACAAACACGAAACATACTGATTTTCTCTCTAATAATATAAAACAATATCTAAAATATTTTTAACATTTCTATTGTTTCGTATTTTTTTTGTTATCATGCTGTTGAATAGACAAAGTCAACTAGTAAATTTTTAAGTAGCTTGCTTTTTAAATTTTTATGCGAGAAAACAACAAAACGTTATTTAATGATTACAAGTAGAATTTTAAACTACAATTATTTTGAATGTTGACCCTTTTGAAACGCAGCTTTTGATTAAAAATTGCCAATAATAAATCAATAAAGCAAACGCCTTCCTCGGATTAACATCTCGATTTTCAAATACTTCTTAAGATAAACCAACGAGACTTACAGGATGCGCACAATTAACGCAAAATGTCATCCATTTAAAAACTTTTAGAACTTTAAGAAAATAGGGAAATTCTTGGGCACTGTTTGCTTCTTATGAATAAAAGGGCTATATTTATATATATATATATATATATATATATATATATATATATATATATTAAATAATAAGCTTTGAAACCAAAATAAATTATAAAGAGTGTTTATTTTAAAAACAAATCTATACAATTATACTTTATTTAATTATTATTTAAATTTTAAATTAAACATATTTGGACGCACAACATCTTTATTATAAATAACAATATTTTCATTTTAAGAAAGAAGTATTAAATTTATTGGTTTATAACCTTTTCATCCCAAATATAATAAACGAATTTTTATTTTTTTTTTGAAAATATACAAAAACCACCACCTGTCGAATGAAAAACATAAAATATCGATTGACTAAAAGGAGCTACTACCTAACAAAAATAAAAGTAGAATTTTAAAAAATAAATAAATAAAAACAACGACAAAATAAAATAAAAATATATGAAAAAATTACAATTAAAATTTATTTTAGAAAATAACACATCAAACTAAAATAAATTGATTTAAAATAAAATTAAAAAAAAAATGATATATAATATGTTAACTAGTTCTGTAGGCAACACAAAATGATTAATTAATTTAATTAATTTTTATTTAATCGTATTTGAATCATTTTAAGGGACATTTAAAAAAAAACTTAATTAAAAAAATATATTTAAAAAAAAAAAACATTATACGATTTATGAGTTTTTCTATAACTTTAACAAAATAAATTTAAATTTATAAAAGTTCTTATATACTCTTATCTAAATAATTATAACCTCAAAACCAAAAAAAAAAAACATATATAAATATATATTAAGTTTTATAAAACTCATATAATCGTTTTTTTATATAATTATATATAAATAATATTTAATTTTTACTATAATTATTATTAATTCAAAAATCATATTTTAATTGTTATTGTTAAATTTAATTTAAAAAAAAAAAAAGTAAAGTGGAAAATCGAATTTTTAATAATAATTATATTAAAAATTATTTATTAAATTAAATAAACAATAATTAAAAAAAAAAAAGTTTTAATTAAATTTGATGTTATGTAATTATCTTTTTACAAATTTATATTTTTTTTTCATAAAATTAAATTTTTAAACCTTCAAGTGTTTCAAGACGGAAGAATGCGGACAAATTACGTGGAACTCGCGCGTGATCGTATCAAACACCAAGATTGTTTCAGTACATGTAATGTGCCTTAAAATGTTCATAAGCACAAAGAGTTCAAAAAAAAATGATGACGCATGCATCTCATAAAAACAAATTGATCGAGATTTTGGAAAAACGATTAATTTCTTAGTCTATGTAAAATTATGTAGTGAATTTTAAAATAATAATCGTGTATCAGAAGCGTCGTATACAACTCTTTTCATAGTTTAATTTATTTTTTAAAACAACAAAAAAATCTATTGGTTGCTCCTGCATGTGCAATTCAATATGAACACAAAATCTTATTTTGATACTCTACCATCGTCCGCACCCGCATAATTATCAAATCCATAACATTTTTTCCTAAATAATTTTATAATTTTTTTATTTTTTAAATTAGAAAAACCAAATTATGGGATTGAAACTAAAATTTAAATTTTAAAAACGTTAAATTCAATCAATCAAATAGGCTATAAATAAAATCAATGATTACGCTTAATTGAAAAAATATATATTTACATAAATATACAATAATAGTAATATATAAATAATAGATAAATTCATACATAAAAATTTAACAAAAATTCATTAATGCCGAAAATGTGATTTGATGTTATTAATTTCTAAATATAGTTTTTTATGTAAATAAATGTATTAAAATTAAAATTTATAAAATTTTTACATATCGCGTCAATTTAAAATTGAATAATTAATTAATTCTTTTTTGTGTTATAATTATAATTATTTATTTATTTTTTTCAATCATATCAAACTAAAATTGTTTTAAATATTATTTAAAAAAAAAAATGTTGAATTTATTTTAATAGAAATTTTAATTAATAATTTAGTATTAACTATACGAAAATAATTTTTATTTTAATTAATTGATTCGAACATATATATATAGTAATTACTTTTCTGTAAATTAAATTTTAAAAAGATGATTGTCTCTGCAATTTGTACATATATAAATAAAATTGTTATATATATATATATATATATATATATATATATATATATATATATATATATATATATATATATATATATATATATATATATATATATATATATAAGTGTGTGTTATATATTTATGTGTAAAAAAAATAATAATATTATTTTTGTATGAATTAATAAAAATTATATTTTTAAATTTCGTTTAATTTTAAATATAATTATATCACATCAAATTTAACATAAAACTTTTCTTAAAAATAATTAAAATAAAACAAAAAAAAATGTTTCGAAAAATTGATTAAAATATATATTTAAAAAATCCATGATAAATATTAAATTATAATTATAAAATTGTTTGTTGATTAATTAATTAAGAAAAATTAACCATAAAATATATATATATAAAAAAAAATTAGATAAACCAGAAGTTATATACTTAAAACATTTTAACATGTTTTTTGTTCAATATATAAACAACATCAACTAAATTTACTTAAATAATATTATTATTATAATTATTAAAAAACCAAAAATAATTTTGAACAAAAACAACTGTGCTCTATGATATAAACATAAGTTATTTAGACGATAAATAATTAATTTAGAAAAGTATATATTTATGGTAAAATTTATAATTATATATATATATATATATATATATATATATATATATATATATATATATATATATATATAATTATTTTTAATTTTTACATAATTTTATAATTTTCGAAATACACCAAAAATACATAAATAATTAAATTAATAGACATACATAAATTTTAAAAACACAATTATTTAATTTATTATTTGTTTGTTATTTATTAATATTTTTTAAATTATGTTATTGTTATATAATACATAAAAATGAATATGTATTCATATATATATATATATATATATATATATATATATATATATATATATATATATATATATATATATATATATATATATATATATATATATATATATATATATATATATATATATATATATATATATATATATATTATTTAAATATAATATAAAATAGTAAAAAATATATTATATAATTTTCCACAAAACCAACAAAAAAAAAACATAAAGAAATATCAACAAAAAATGCCCAAAACTAAAAAATAAAATTAATTTTTTGGAAATTAAGAAATGTTATATTATAAATAATTAAATTATTAAGTAAAACATCTTTTTTTTTTCTTAATAGAAGAAAAAAATTATTAAGTAAACAATGAAAAAATAATATATTGTATAAACAAACTAATTGATTTATGCAAGACAATATATAAAATTTAAAAATAAATTAAAAAAAAAATGATTTCGATTGTTTTATTTAAGGATAAATATTTTTAATTCTAAAACAATTTTAGAATTGTTCTAATCTATTAGAATCAACCACCTTATTGCTGTAAATCTTACCCAAAAGCTGTGAAACTAAAAAGACCATAAACGAGGATACTTTTAATAATAACTCGACTCTATAAATACTGCCACAAAATATTTTTACATTTTCACCATTCCTTTCTAAGTATAAAAATCCGGACAGTAGTACCCCTTTGCAAATTTCCGAAAATCGATTAATAGTCAATAGTACACGTCATAGCTGTCACATACCTATGATCATACCTATTAATTGATTGATTGATTGATTGATTAGAATGTACGGCCAAGGACGAACCAGGAACTCCCGGAATGCCGGGTACCACCGTACACCCGTGTTACATATAACAAAACCGAAGGAGTGGATGGAATTTGTTAGTTATGACAGACTCGACCCGGTTGCAGACACCTAAGCGATCGATAATTAGTGTTTTTTTTTGTGGTGTAAGGAAAGGAAGGGCATGTTAGTAATGACAGATTTGACCCGGTTTTCCGGAAGCCAATATTCAACTAATGTTAGCACAAGACAATCACAATTTTGACGAGCTGCTCTGCATTATTTCATCAACTGCAGTGTGCCCCCATTCAAGTGTATCAGCAAAGTGTTTCCTAAAAGCAAAATCTATTAATGAAATAACCGCTCTTAGCCATAGGCTGTAATAAATTGAATTAGTTTTCATCTGAAATGATAAATTAATTAATTTGTAATATAATAAACTAATAATATCATAATATAATTTCTGCAAGCCGTAGACTGTAATAAACTGGATTAATTTTCCCTGAAAATACAAATATATTAATTTGTCTCATAATAATAATATATTAATGTAATATAAATATATAAATACCTAAATACATAAATATATAAATATATGAATACATTAATATATAAATACATAATAGCAATTACACAATGTACTTGCATCAAAATCCACTTTATATTTACTTGAAAACCAAAAACACTACAAATCGAATTTTATTAAAATAATTAAACAATTGAATTCTATCGAATCCACCGTTATTTAGCAATTACACAATGTACTTGCATTAAAATCCTCATAAAAATATAAAAATATAAAAATATAAAAATATAAAAATATAAAAATATAAAAATATAAAAATATAAAAATATAAAAATATAAAAATATAAAAATATAAAAATATAAAAATATAAAAATATAAAAATATAAAAATATAAAAATATAAAAATATAAAAATATAAAAATATAAAAATATAAAAATATAAAAATATAAAAATATAAAAATATAAAAATATAAAAATATAAAAATATAAAAATATAAAAATATAAAAATATAAAAATATAAAAATATAAAAATATAAAAATATAAAAATATAAAAATATAAAAATATAAAAATATAAAAATATAAAAATATAAAAATATAAAAATATAAAAATATAAAAATATAAAAATATAAAAATATAAAAATATAAAAATATAAAAATATAAAAATATAAAAATATAAAAATATAAAAATATAAAAATATAAAAATATAAAAATATAAAAATATAAAAATATAAAAATATAAAAGCATATAAACATAATATACAAATATAACAATAAAATTAAAAAATTCCAAATTCGAAAATATACAAAGTATACATTTTTCAAGTCAAACCAACTACTTCCTAGACCAAACCAACAAAATTATGTACGGGGCCCGCCAAATATACAAGTTTGCCACTAAAGTATACCATAATTATTGATAGTTTCTAAAATAATTCCAAACTGTACCAAACTATTTTTTTCACCAACAATCATTTTACAAATGATGATTTGAAAAATTTTTTAATCCGGACTGAAAACCATTGTTAATTCCATCCGAAAACAATCCAACTTTCCTTGTACTTTCGTTACTTCAATCTGAAAAGCTGTTATATTGTCTTGTAAACCCGTTGACTTGGCTTGAACCCCCGGTTATCCGTTACGAAAACTTGTCAATTTCACCCGAACACTTGCCAAAATTGTCGAACCCCCGCTAACCTGGTCCGAAAAACAGTCAACTTGACCTGAAAAAGGTATGTATAGCCTTCGCCAACCCTGCCTTAAATCGCAGAAACTTATAACTCAAAATCAAAAACCTCCAAATCGCAAAAAAAAAAAAAAAAAATTAACAATAAAAAATAAATCTCGTCCCATACAACAAATGAAATGTTCATTCTCAAAAAAAAATTTAAAAACTTAAAATCAAAAACAAGCAAAGACCTGGTCGCCCCGTGAAAGACATCGCTGCAACCACCAAAGGCGAAGTCCATCAACAACAGGCCTCTAAAACCCACTGCCAAAACCTACGCCACCCCCCCCCCCCCCCTTAACCCAATCATCGTCAAAAACAAAGTGGTACGAACGAACCCAAAGCAAGCACCTCCAACAATGCACCACACGCCATTCCCAAAAACAAAACCACAATTGATTCACATTAAATCCGTCAATCCAAACCAGCTACAAAAATGTAAGTTACAAATATGCACCTCCACAATTTACTATATTAACATTCCTTTCCCAATTAAAATAAATCAAATTAACCATTTACCGTCGACTCAACTCAACGATCACCCGAATAACATTTTAAAATCGTAAAACAAAACAACAACAATCAACGAAACACAATATGATAATTTCTCTTATACTTCTCTCATGAGCTACATAAATACCAACATGCATGCAAAAGAAAACAACGGGATTAATAAAACGGAACCTGTGTAAATCCATACACATAAATGCATACACCCAAAACCAACACAAATGTATATACAAGCCATGAAGTTGCGATACTCATGCCAAAAAGTGACTACTATACCTAAGTATTAGTGTTGTGACGTAGTATAATTTGTATATACTTTTATTATATGCTTTGATGTAAATAAAAAATGAATACGAATGATGGAACAACAGTATGTTGCGCTCTTTATGACAAAGCAAAAAAGAAATTTATTATTTAACGAGAGAGAGAAGTATTGTTATTATTATTTACTTCATTATATACTATACTATATACTAATAATTTAGAGCAGAATGGACAGTGCAAAATATAATTTTTGTTTCGTTTTTTTTTTGCAGAAATGTTATGTACTTTGAATTTAGAGGAGTATGGACAGTGCGAAATATAATTTTTTGTTTCTATTTTTACTGTAGTCAAATTCACTAACACATACACCAAATAGTAGTCATAATATGTTTTACTTAGCCAAGCTTCATGGCTTGTATAATATACAATAGTGTTGGTTTTGATAAGGGTCATAAAAAATCTCTATTTACAAATACAACTATAGTCCGTAACGCTCAAAACATGGAAGTATAAACAAATGAAACAAATAGAAATTACAAAAACAAACTCTTTGTTTATGATCAAAATATCATACGTCATAAATATTTTATTATTTGGTTTTCTATTGCATTTATTACTTTAGTCTACCAAAATTTGCGTTATTTAAAAAATTAAATCCATGTCATTTTAATTTAAAAATATTGATATAATTACTGAATATAATTGATTGAAATTTATAAATATGAAATTTATATATTTAAATATTTGGGTTAAATATAGAAATAAACAAAATTGAGGTTATGAATGACTTTCAATCCGAAAATGCGAATCAAAAAAAAAAATATTTAACATGAGTTCTTATGTAATATCGTAAAATGTATGACCCTTATTATATTAAGCTCAGTAGAACATTTGTCTGATGATTACGGCTCTGTTATATAGGAGGCTCTGGTATTTTACACCAAAGTTAATCCTAACTTTCGAACGGTACACGTTTAACAAAATCATAAAAAATGAGGGTGAAACATTCGATAATTTTTTGACGCGCGCAAAAATCCAAAGTACAAAGTGTAATTTTGACCAATTACATGACAGTTTATTGGTTAATAAAATTATAATTGGAATTCGCAATCCAATAAGGGAAAAATTATTATCGGTAAATGATCTTACATTGGATACAGCAGTAAAAATTTGTCGAGCCAGCGAACTAACTCCTAAACAATTAAACGAACTACAAGGAAATAGCATGATAGCTGTAAGTAAAATTAAGCCTAAAAATAAAAATACGGGGCACACTAAATCGAATAAAAATAAAAAATTCGAAAACAATTCTAAGGTAGAGAAAAGGATTTCGATTGCAAAAGATGTGGAACTCATCATGGCAGAAAAATCAAATTCTGGTTGAGAATTTAGAAGTTAAAATGAAGTTAGATTCCGGAGCCCAGTGTAATGTCTTGCCTTAAAGTGTTGTTACTCGATTAAATCTTAAAGTTAATCAAACAAAAACGAAAAAATTAATCGCATTCCGGTACAGCCAAATTAAAGTGATTGATGAGGTTATTGTGAACTGTTAGATTAGGAACAAAGCAACAACTATTACATTCAAGATTCTTGCTGAAAATGTTACGCCAACACTAGGTAAAACAGCGTGTGAAGAAAACAACCTTATAATACGAGTGCACGAATTAAATCTAAATAAAGACATCTGTAATGGTTTAGGCTGTTTAAAAAACTGCGAATACGATATTGACCTAATGGATAATCCCAAGTTTGAAATATACCTAGCGAGAAAAATACCGCATTTATTAGGGAATATAGTTAAAGAGGAATTCGACAACATGGTCGAAAAATGGGAGTACTAATAAAAACACATGTTGTAAAAAAATAGCAAATTAAGAGTATGTTTGGATCCAACCGACGTCAATAAAAATATTGTTCGCCGGTATCATCCATTAAAAACGTTGGAAGAAATATCATCGCAGCTTAAAAACTCAAGGTTTTCACAATTCTAGACTGTAGTCGACGGCAAATAAAAGTTAGTCCAAGAACAGTAAAGTATCTTACGATGGCAACACCGTAGGGGAACTCTCACAAAAGATTAACTTCTTAATTTTTACGGCCACAAAAGAAGACAATCTGAGGATAACCAATTAAGTATTGAAACAAATAAATGAGGTCGAGTTAAAGTTAAATATAGCCAAGTGTGTATTCAATGCGCAAAAATTGAAATTCCTGGGACATATCATAAGTGCAGAACGTGTATCAGCTGATCCTGAAAAAGTCGAAGCAATAAGAAATATAAAAATTCCGAAGAACAAAATGGAACTGCAACGGTTATTAGGTATTTATCAACAATTTTACGACTGTAACAGAACCACTGAGACAACTATTGGTAAAGAAAACGGAATGGGTATGGACAGAGAACCATAGTATTGCATTTAATGAGCTGAAAAACATTTTTTTGTCTATACCAGTACTCCGATTCTATGATACGAAATCAGATGTTAAGTTACAAGTTGATGCCAGTTTGTATAGTTTTGGAGCAGTACTTCTACAAAACGATCAGCCAGTTGCGTAAGCTTCTAAAGCGCTCACAAAAGCTCAACTTAACTACTCGCAAATTGAAAAGGAGGCTGCTACTATAAGATATACGTGCAACGAATTTCATGACTACGTTTATGGAAAAAAATTGGAAATTGAAAGTGACCACAAGCCACTGAAAATAATTTTCAAGAAGCCAATTCAATTAGCACCGCCTAGATTACAAATAATTTTGTTTGATATTATCCAGTACGCAAGATTACGTATAAAAAGGGGAAATAACTTCATATAGCGGATACATTAAGCAGGGATTGTCATAGTTCAGTAGATCCAGATTACGAAGAACTAGAAGTTAGTCTTATTCTAAATACGACAAAATCAGCACTTCAAGATTTTATATCATCAACAGAACTACAAGAATTATTACGTGTAGTTGTGAATGGTTGGCCTTATAATGAGAAAGAGGTATCACTGTGAGCCAGAAGTTATTGGAAATCAGGACGAAATTGCTCATTACGAGGGAATATTATTTAAAGGATTCAAAATCATCGTACCCAATCTGATCTGATGTATATTTAGCATTACTAAACTATCGTAACGGTCCAAAAGGCAATGTGTTGGGTTCACCAAATCAACGCCTAATGAGTCGTTCTACGAAAGCATTATTGCCGATGTCAAAGTAAAGTTTAAAACCAAAAATCATCAATAATGAAGAGGTCACCGAGAAACTTACAACATTAAGAATAAAACAAAAATATTATGCAGATAGGTATTCAAAAGCAGCCAAACAAAATTGACTGTAGGTGACAACGTACGGTTACAAATTGATCTTAGAAGATGGATAGGTGAAACAATTGTAGCGGAAGCGGAAGAACCACTTTCATTCATAGTTCGAGCAAGCAACGGAAAATGATATCGTCGAAACTCCATATATTTGGAAAAAACTGATACAGTAATTCTGCCAAAAAGACAGATTGTTACTATTCCGAAAGACTCAACTGATGTTATTAATAGGTCAACTCAAGTTTTACCAAACAGTAGTGATGTAAGCAATCAGAATGAGTCTACAAGATAAATAAACTTATATTTGACCAATTGAAAACTCTATCATCGCAGTATTCCAACGTGAATAAAAATAAAAATTAATTTACAAACGCTGAGAATAGTAATATGGAATGCAAATGGGCTAATCCATCATATTCCTGAGCTAAAAATATTTCTAAACATGCAAAAAAATTGACATATGTTTAATCTCTGAAAGCCATTTTAATAGATCTTCATATTACAAAATACGTGGGTACAGTTTCTACCATGCTATTCATCCAGTAGAAAGGAAAAAAGGGATGTCCCATTTTTATTAAAAATAATATAAAACACCATGAAGACATGAAGGTTGAAACTGATGCAAGTGACTGATGCAAGTTAAGATGTAAGTATCTCAGCTACAAACTGTCCACCACGCTATAACTTAAAAAAAAAAGAATAAGAAGAACTTTTTCACTCTTTGGGACTATGTTTCATTATTGGCGGTGACTTCAACGCAAAAAACACTTTTTGGGGCTCCAGAATTACAACACCAAAAGGAAGAGAACTGTTTAAAGCAGCCAAAGAATTAAAATGCGGCTTCCAATCTGGTGGCGCACCTACTTACTGGCTAAGATCTAAACTCCAGATCTAAACAAAACTCCTGATCTTATAGATTTCTATGTAACAAAAAGTATGTCTGACAACTACATACGAATTGAAAATAATGAAGACCATACATCAGATCACTCTCCTGTTATCATGACATTCAGCAAAACTATTATTCAAAAAGAAATATCACCAAGATTTTACATCAGGAATACTAATTGGAAGCTTTTTCGTGAATTGTTAAATGAAAATATCAAACTGCAACTGCCAATAAGAAGATCTATGCACATTGAGGATGAAATTGACAGACTAATTGAAAATATACAGCAAGCAGCATGGCAGAGCACTCCACTCGAACCTGCAAATAACTTTAGAGGCACAAATTATCCACTCGAAGTAAGAGAACTGGTGGTTAAAAAAGGTAAAGCACGTAAGTTCTGGCAAATAAATCGAACTGCAGCTAATAAAACCGAGCTTAATAACTTATGTAAAAAACTGAAATCTATCAGGAAAGTAAAAAATGTAACAATAGAATCATATTTATCTTCACTTACTGGTGAAAAAGACACTAAATACTCCTTATGGAAAGCAACAAAATCGATCAAGATACCAAACAATTCAACAGCACCTATTAGAAATGATAATGGTACAAGGGCTCGTAGTAGTAAGCAAAAAGCGGATCTGTTTGCGAGACACCTCGAAGAAACGTTTCAACCACTACCCAGACAATCTGCGAATGAAAATGTTAATTTTGTACACAGATCAAATGAGCTTGAAATACAAACTGTAACTCTCCGTGAGTTAAAAGAAGAAATAAAAAGTGTAAATCCGAAAAAAGCTCCTGGATATGATTTAATAACTGGGCAAATTATAAAAGAACTACCAGACAAAGCAATACACAAACTTCTGCACATAATCAATGCTGTGTTTAGATTAAGATACGTTCCAAGGCAGTGGAAGGTAGCAGAAGTGATCATGATTTTAAAGCCAAACAAAAACAGTAACGATAAAAAGTCATTTAGACCAATATCTCTACTTCCTGCTATATCGAAGATATTTGAAAAACTACTTCTGAAGAGACTAAAGCCTATAATAAAGGATAATGATCTTATACCTGCTTATCAGTTTGGATTCAGAGAAAAACATTCGACCCTAGAGCAAGTTCATAGAATCACAGATATTATAGAACGTACTCTAGAAACGAAAAAGATATGTTCAAGCCTCTTCTTGGATGTAGCGCAAGCATTTGATCGTGTATGGCATAAAGGATTAGAGTACAAGTTACATCGAGATCTTTCCAAACAGTATTATGAAATCCTAAAATCTTACATAACCGACAGGCATTTCCGTGTAAAATATGAAGATGAATATTCGAATCTAAAGAAAATTTCAGCAGGAGTGCTGTAAGGAAGCATTTTGGGCCCCATCTTGTACCTCCTGTACACACGAGACATACCACTGATGAAAGAAACAACCATAGCTACATTTGCTGATGACACAGCAATTTTGGCATTTGGGAGTAATGTAACGCAAGCTACAGAAAAATTACAAACATCGATTAATACAGTTAGTAACTGGATGAAGAAATGGAGAACTAAGCTCAATGAAACAAAATCGGTTCATGTGAATTTTACTAATAAAACAAACTATGTCAGTATACCAATCGTAATAAACTCTAAACAAGTCCCTTATGCAAATACAGCAAAATATCTAGGGATGACGCTAGATGCCAAGCTTAAATGGAAAGAACATGTCAAAAAGAAAAAGAACGAATTAAACATCTAATACAGCAAAATGTATTGGCTCATATAGGCAGAGATTCTGAACTATCTATACATAATAAATTGCTCCTATATCGGCCAACTCTGAAACCTGTGTGGACCTGCACCGTGACTTAAAGATGGAAGACATCAATGAAGTAATTGCAATTTACTTTACATTTTCTGCCAAACATGGTTTACGCATTCAACAACATGAGAATATCGAAGTACGTCGTATGCTGGACTGTCCGATAGCAATACAACGCTTACAAAGAACCAAACCAATGGATCTAGTGTTACGGATCTTACTTGTAATGGATCTTACATATCTAAATCAGGTCCGCGACCCTGAATAAATATATCTTGCAGACGCCACCGATAGGTGAAAAGAAAATTTTTCAATATTCGAGAAAGAAATAAAAATATATGGAGACGCCATTGATTACGCTTACAAGTTTTACAACGTGCACCTCGGTACGCAGAAAACATGAAAAAAAATATTACGACAGTTTCGTGTGATAAAACTAAAGAAAACAATCATTAAGGATAA
Source organism: Tipula confusa (assembly GCA_963556175.1). Lineage (NCBI taxonomy): Eukaryota > Metazoa > Arthropoda > Insecta > Diptera > Tipulidae > Tipula > Tipula confusa. The sequence goes on from OY744475.1 coordinate 115,930,627, forward strand.
AATATAGTTGTAATTTCAGTTTGTGAACATAAATGTAAACCACTGTGAACTAAATAAAAATAAATAAAATTTTTATAAAAAAATTCGTAAAGAGCGTAAAATTATTTGTATGGAGTCATTTACTGGGGACGGTGAGTGAGAGCCGTTCCGGTAGTCCAACACTCAACAACAATTCCACAACTGGTGACTCCGACGTGATCAAAAACGTACCCGGGCTGATGCAAAGTGATTAAACATAAAAAAATATCTCGCGTTGTCAAATCAACGACGTGAACGCATACAAGCGGTGTAATTAAATAACGGCGTCATAGTTGGGTGCGGATATACAAATCCGGCGCAGTAAAAACACACGTACGGTTAATAAATCAACACGTGGTCAACATCATCGTGCAGCAGGTCGCAGATCAACTGTAATTGCAACCAGTAGAAGCAGAATATACGTTAAACGTGGTCGTATCGATAGGCTACAGTCTCGCATTTTATTTCGGGTATTTTAAAAGAAAAATCGTTGGAATAAATATCGGGCAGTCTGACGGCGAGACAGAGGTCAAGTCTGCGCTTAAGGTATCAGTGAGAGCACCACCCTTTAATATGGACGATGCAGAAATTTGGTTCCATGAATTGGAAGCACAGTTCAACATTTCGGGCATAACAGCAGATAAAACCAAATACGGTTATTTAATAGCGGCTCGAAATAGTGAGACAGTGAAGTGCATTAGGGAGAAAATATTAAAACCTCCCAAAAAATCAAAATACGATAATCTTAAAAAGACGATTATCGAACGGTTAAGCGACTCGGCAAACATAAAGCTGGGCAGATTGTTGAAGGGTCTACAGTTGGGGACAGAAAACCATCCGACTTGTCTCAGTATTGTTAAACCTGTTGCTGAAAAGACTACCTTCCCAGGCACAAACAGTTCTAACAAGTTTATAAAAAAGCAACATCGATAAATTAGCAACAACGGCGGACAGAATTTTAGAAGTTCAAAGAGTGACTGAAGTGTGCGTGGTCAGCCATGACAATTCTCATGTGATCGACAAATTAACAAAGCAAATTGACGTTTTGACTAAAATGGTAAATAGTCATAATACACATAATAGGAGTAGAGCAGCACCAAACCAGTCTAACTATTCTCGACAACGAGACAGGTCAGTTCGTAAACGTAGCGATAGCGAAGTTCGCCGGTTTCCTTTGTGCCGATATCATTACAGATTCGGTGACAAAGCTCGCAGATGCATGACGCCATGCAATTTTAAGTCGGAGAGCAGCATATGTGTTGCGGCGGAAAACTAAAAGGCACGTCTTTGATGGCGACTAACGGCGTTGGCCACAATAATTGTCGTTTTCTAATAGTAGATATAAGTAGTAAAATACAGTTTCTGATCGATACAGGGGCAGACGTGTTCGTCTTGCCACTCCTGATGAACGAACGAAACGACAAATGCGATGTCAAGTTGTTTGCTGCAAATTCCACTTGATTTTTCTTGTCAGTTGCACAATTGTAAAGTATTCTCTACTATAGAACTGGAAGAGCGGGATATTCCCAAGACGATTTGCTGGTGGCATCGCAATCGATGAAAGAACATTTGCTGCAACTTAAAATCGTGTTTGAGCGATTAAAAGATGCAGGCCTAGACATAAACGTGAGTAAATGCGTTTTCGGGCAACCAGTAGTCACATTAAAGCCCTCGACGTCAAAAGTGGAAGTTATATTAAATTTTCCGAAGCCCGAGGCAATCAACTGTTTGCGCAGGTTTTTGGGCATGCTCAATTTTTATAGTAAATTCATCCCGAATGCGGCACAAGATCAGACAGTGCTCAACGAGCTCTTGAAAGGAAGCAAAAAGAACGGCAAGAGGAAAGTGCAATTGACAAGTGACAGTTCGCATCCTTCTTCGGAGGCGGAATTATCAGTTATGGTCGACGCGTCTGACATAGCAATCGGGGTTGTTGTTCAACAGCGGTTAGTGGATCTTTGGACACCACTTGGTTTTTTTTTTTGATAAAATTAAATATGGCACAGCGTAAATATAGCGCTTATGATCGCGAGCTTTGTCGGCCTACAGCGCGCACAAACATTTCAAACATATCCTGGAAGGACGTCCATTCATCCTGTTCACCGACCACAAGCGATTGGTATATGCCTTGCAGCAAAATTTGGATAAAGTATCTCCTAGATGCTTGGATGTCACCTGGATTTTATTTCGCAATTTACGTCGGACAAACGACACATCGCGGGTAGAACCATTAAGGTAGCCGATGCCTTGTCAAGAATCGAAGAGGTAGCTTTGGACAGTGCAGTCAATTACAGGCTAATAGCAGAAGAACAAGCATCCGATCCTGTGATGGCTGAATTGATTCAGTCAAATAAATCCCTGAAGTTACAGAAATTACCAATATTTGGGCTGAAAAATGAAATTTTTTGCGACGTTTCTACTGGTACACCGAGGCCATACATTCCAGAGAAGTTTCGCTGAGAAATTTTCGACAGCGTGCATAACTTGTCCCATAAATGGACATCATCGGGCCTCTTTCACCATTAGAAGGCAGCAAATATTGCATCACACTGATCGATAGGTATACACGCTGGCCCGAGATTATACCAGTAACGGATATAAAAGCTGATACAGTAGCAAATGCGATAGTCAAGGAATGGATTTGTCGTTTCGGTGTGCCGGTCAGCATTACAACGAATCAAGGCTCACAGTTTGAGTCATTGATATTTACTGAACCTGCTAAGGTATATACTTGGGTTCAAACACAAGCAAATTACTGCGTACAATCCCCCATGCAACAGGATGACCGAGAGACTACATCGAACGCTAAAGGCTGCAATCATGTGTCACGGTAACACACAATCGACCAAGGCACTCCCGTTAATAATATTAGGGTTACGTTCATCATATAAAAACGAGTTGGGAACCTCCACTGCAGAATTGGTATATGGCGAGAATTTAAGGTTACCAAGTGATTTTTTCGAAACAAGCAAATCAAACTTAAACCCGTCAGATTTTATAGTTCAGTTACGGAAGCATTTCAATAGCATCCACCCCATTCCAGATTCTAGTCATGTCAAAGAAAATATGTTCGTTTTCAAAGATTTGAGGGATTGCAGTCACGTTTTCGTTAGAACAGATGCACTAAAAGCAGCATTGCAGCGACCGTATGAAGGGCTATACCAAATTATTCGGTATAGTGACAAGTATTTTGCAGTCAAGGTCAAACACAGGACTTCGGGAGGAGCCTTTCAACCACAAAATTGGGTCACAAAAACAGTGACGTTTAGCAATCCTATAGAATCGCCATCACTGACTAACCAAACAAGATCAGGACGGCAATCAAAACGTCCAGCTAAATTCCTGGAGTAGCATTCACTTCGCTCACTAGGAAGGGGGTAATGTGGCGACGACTTCGCGAATGTCGAGATCGAAACGAAAATAAAAACGAAAGCAATTTAAGCAAAGGGTTCGCAGCACCGGAAAAGTACATATCTAAATTAGGTCCGCGACCCTGAATAAATATATATCTTGCCGACGCCACCGATAGGTGAAAAGAAAATTTTTCAATATTCGAGAAAAAAATAAAAATATATGGAAACGCCATTACGCTTACAATTATTTAATTTATTTTCGAAGACGCCTTATTACTTTGAATGGCCCTTCGTAGGGAGGAGTAAGTCCAACACGAACCTTATCCGTTCTGATAAATACAAATTCACAGTTGTCCAAAGATTTCGGGACAAATATGTGATCCTGTTTCACTACTCGCGTAGGGCTTGGGATAAGATTTTTCATTGCTTCACGCAACTGGTCAATAACTGTGTCATTTGAAGGCAAAGGTGAACCAGGTTTATCAAATAAAAATTCACCGGGAAGTTTAATAGTTTGACCAAAAACCATTTCCGCGGGTGAACAACCTAAATCTTCTTTCACGGTGGCTCGGATTCCTAATAAAATAATTGGAATTTCCGAAAACCAATTAGTAGTATTGCCTCTGGCCATTAGAGCAGCTTTAAGCTGGCTATGGAAGCGCTCAACCATGCCATTGGCTTTAGGATTATACGCCGTAGTACGTATCCGGTGAGATCCAAGGAGTAAAGTTAACTCACTAAAAAGTTTGGACTCAAATTGTGATCCTTGATCAGTAGTAATCTGAGAAGGTACACCAAAACGAGATACGTAATTATTAACAAATGTTTGGGCAATGGTGGCGGATGTCATGTTAGACATGCAGTAAGCTTCCGGCTAACGAGTAAAACGATCGACAACAGTAAGAATATATGAACAGTCATTGGATGTTGGCAAAGGTCCCACTATATCCAAATGTAAATGTTCAAATCGACCTGGAGGAATATTAAATCGTCCGTGAGGTGTAATAGTGTGCCGTTACACTTTGGCACGTTGGCATGATACGCAATCTCTGGCCCAATGGGTTACGTCCTTGTTAATATTAGGCCAAAAATATCGAGCTATTATCAATTTACGAGTTGCTCGAACACCAGGATGTGACAGGCTATGTAAAGCGTCAAAAACGTTACGACGTAAAGGTTCTGCGATATATGGGCGATTAATACCCGTCGAAGTTTCGCAGTAGACTTCAAGGCCAGGCAATTTAAAAAGTTCAAGTTTCATATTAGAAACTGAACGACGAACAGAGCCGTCGAGCAAACCTAGAAGTTCATCATCAGATTGCTGTGCCAAAATAATAGAATCATAGCTGAGAACAGTATCCGCTAGGGCCGAGTCAATATTAATAGTGCGAGATAAAGTATCCGCCACGACATTGTCGGAACCTTTCACATGCTGAATGTCCGTGGTAAACTGACTAATATAATCCAAATGGCGTGACTGCCTAGGGTTTCGTTCAGTTTTAGACTGAAGAGCTCGAACTAAAGGTTTATGGTCGGTAAAAATGGTAAAGTCCCGACCTTCAATGAAATATCTAAAATGCTTAACCGCTTGATATATCGCTAAAAGTTCCCGATCGAATGCAGAATATTTTAATTTAGGATTCAATAATTTCTTTGAATAAAAACCCAAAGGTTAGAAGCATCAGTCATAATACTGATAGGTGCATCAACCACAGGATGAGCAAGAAGAGTGATATTTGCCAAATAATTATTTAAATGAGAAAATGCCAATTGGCATTCCTCTGGCCAAGAAAAATTCTTGGGTGTCTTAGGCAACTTATTAAGTGCAGACAAGTGGCTATGTAAAGGAGCTAAAGATTCCGCTAATTTCGGAATAAATCGGTGATAATAATTTAACATTCCGATATAACGTTGTATGTGCTTTAAAGAGCACGGTGCGGGAAACTCTCTGATGGCACGAATTCTATCCTCAGAAGGATAAATCCCATCAGGGGTAATCTTGTGGCTCAAAAAATCAAGGGAAGAAACACCAAATATACATTTTGGGATTTTAATATGAACATCGTACTCTACTAATCTACGAAATAGCTCTTCGAGATGTAGTAGGTGTTGTTCCTCAGATACCGAAGCAACTAAAATATCGTCAATATAGACGAAAACGAAGTCTAGTCCTCGGACTACTTCGTTTATAAAACGCTGAAAAGTTTGCGCAGCATTACGCAAGCCAAAAGGCATACGAGTAAATTCGTAAAGACCAAACGGAGTTGTTATAGCCGTTTTGAAAATGTCTTCTTCAGCGACCGGTATTAAATGATATGCTCTCACAAGATCAATTTTAGAAAAAATTTTGCAACCATTTAAATTCATAGAAAAATTTTGAATATGGGAAATCGGATATCTATCCGGTGTGCTTACCATATTTAACCTACGATAATCACCGCAAGGTCTCCAATCGAGATCTTTTTTCCTCACCATATGTAAAGGACAGGAAACAGAGGATGCCGACGGTCGACAAATCCCCAATTCCACCATATGTTGGAATTCTAAAAATGCGGCTTTATGTCTCTCAGGATCTAGCTTTCTAGGTCGTGCCACAGGCAAATGCCCGGTTGTAACAATATGATGTACAACGGAATGGCTGACGGGTAAATTAAAATTTGGCAACGCAGAAAGTGTCGGAAACTTTCTAAGCAGTGTGCCATAACCATTATCAATGGAGAAATGCATTGGTGTAGGAGTTTTAACACTCTTTACTATAGCATCCACTGAAAACATATTGTTTGAATCTATTAATCGCTTATTAGCAAGATCAACTAAAAGGCCAAACTTAACTAAAAAATCAGCGCCAATTATCGGGCGATTCACAGAGGCAATAAGAAATGCATGATGAAAAACTCGCTTTAAACCGATATCAATTTTCAACAATTTAGTACCATAAGTACGAATGGTTGAACCATTGGCCGCTGTCAAAGCTAGATCTGAAGAATAATGATAGCTATTTATATCATTAAAAAAATATTTGGGATGACCGAATGGTCAGCGCCCGTATCTATTAAAAAATTCAAGTTAGATAATTTGTCATATAAAATGAGTCGACTAGTGCGGGAATTCAAAATACTAGCCGACTCCACCTTGTCACCACCTATTCGTTTTTTGGAATGTTATTCACCTGCTCCTTAAGAAAAGAGCAGGGAGGAATACAAAAGTGAGCTTTAAGCCTCCACTTGTTGTGCATTCTGCACCAAGCTTTATTAATTGCATTCCTAGTATTATTATTATTCATTGGTTGGGAAACTGAATTTTTCCGTTTCCTAACATACGAATCCTGGTTACCTGATCTAGAACGATTTCTGCTACGATCGTTAGTCAGCTTGTTAATTTTGGTCTCCAAACCGTCTAAACGACTAGCTATAGACCTCAGAGTCAACGGCGACTTATGTTCGCTCGACTGGCCAACCGGATTATATGAAATATTTGGTCTTGATTTTGTTGTGTGGGCCGCAATATTCGGGGTACGATTAATAGCATCGAATATGCGGTCCGCCATGTTAGTTAAATGGTCAAGGGATAAGGATTCTGGCTGCGCCGCAACAGCCAGTCTAATAGCCTCTGGGAGCCTTCTACTCCAAAGAGTTTTTATAATATTGGCCGAAAAGTTATTTCTCGCCAGTGCATGAATCTGTCTAAACAGCTCGCTTGGGCGCCTATCTCCCAAATCGATACCGCTTAGTAAAGTCTCCAGTTTTGTTTCATCTGACGGCGTTAGTCTTGTAATAATGACATCCCTTATAGATTGATATAAGTCCATGGGAGGCGGGTTTTTGATAAAATCCGATATGACTCCACTAACTGGTGGTGATAACGCCGTCAATACTCTCATGAATTTTTGCTTGTCATCAAGCTGAGATTTTCCGAAACCGGACAATTTAAACTGGAGCTCGGCCATGTCGAACCAGTTTTCGGGATTATTTTCCCATAACGGACATAACGTGAATGATATAGCTGATTGCTCTGATGCTTTCATGTCTACGTCATCACTTGTAGCGTCTGATCCACCCATTTTAGGATCGGTGTCCATCTTGATTATTTAATTGAGTGAATTTATGAAAAAAAAATTTATAAAACAGAAATTTATTCTAGCTACCCTAGAGTTACGCTATTCTAAAGAGGTACAATTCCGTTATAAAAAAAAATGTTTTTTTTTTTTTTTTTTTTTTTGAAAGAGAGAAAAATAGAATAGAGAATAAAATAATATTTTCCTTAATGCAAAAAAATATTTAAAAAATGTATACTCCCGGCAATGTCTGCTCCCGATGATCTTCTGGCAATGTCTGCTCCCGATGATCTTCTGGCAATGTCTGCAATTGTTGCTCCGGAATTTGATGTTCAGGTTCCAGTTTCAGGTGTTGTATTTTTATATTTCGTTACAACTTATGTTACTTCACGTACTTGTTTGAACAATTCAACCGGTGATAACAGACGAACAGTTGTTTAAATTTGCGTTGATGCAATTGTTCAACGCTTATGTAATGTCCACTTGTAGTTAATTCTACCGTGATTATAATGCGCCAAGCGTTACGCTTCTGATAAAATTCTTTCACTTTTTATAAATTTTTCACTCGATAATATATATTTTAATAATTTATCGACTTTAATTATAAACCGGTTTGGTTCATTATTTTAATTAACTTGAACCACTGGATCACTTCATATTCATTGAACGCACATGTTCATATTTGTAGAACAGATTATTGTTCACTTATAGTGTTATCTTAGGTGTTCACTTATAGTTCACTTAGTGTTCACTTATTGTGTTATTGTGCCCCTAAATAGGGACGTCGGGGTCACCACTTATTGTGTTACATAATTTTATTTATAATTTTATTGTTCACAATGTATAAATTTATTTATTTTAACTTTACTGTATTTTATATAATTTAATTGATTTTATTAATTAATTTAATTTACAATTTAATTTATTTTTATTATTTTATTTATTCTTTCTTTCCTTCCTTGTTCGCTCAGTGTAACTCTTTTTGTGAACCTATTTGTAACTTTCCACTCTTTAAATCTTTTTTTCTAAGAGGGAGGCGAAAATACTTATAGTATATAAACCGCATCACAAAAACATGCGGCGACAAGAGATGACAATATTAAAACATTCGTTTGATTGTATGTTGCATTCAAACGAAGATGCTGTACCTATACACGTCCAGCATAACGGTAATAATTAATTGGCGTGGCATATTTGACCAATTAAAAACATGCACGTATAAAAGTCACATGAAAGTAACTCATTCACATGCCTTGGTGCATGTTAACAATATTGGAATTAGTTCCATTGAAACATCCTATTTAATTTAGATGGAGACACTAGCCCAATATGATAATTCGATATTTACCGAAACAATTTCATAAATTGGTAATACTCTTGGCTAAAACCTACAGAGTAATAAACCAATATAAATAAAACAATAAATTGTTTTAATATACACACTGGATACAGTGGAACGAAACATAAAATGTTTCGTATACATTGGAGCGCAGATAAATATTTATTAGAAATTCAACTAAACAAATTTTTATCGGTCGCTACACTTTTACAACGTGCACCTCGGAAAGAACGCAGAAAACATGAACAAATATTAAGACAGTTTCGTGCGATAAAAATAAAGAAAAAAATCATTAAGGATAAAATATAGTTGTAAATACAGTTTGTGAACATAAATGTAAACCACTGTGAACTAAATAAAAAAAAAGTTAAATTTTTATAAAAAAATTCGTGAATAGCGTAAAATTATTTGTATTGGGAACGGTGAGTGGGAGCCGTTCCAGTAGTCCAACACTCAACAACTACCCCACATGCTTTATTCTAACAAATCATTACCTTTACTGTTGAATTGCGGTCTAAAAAGAAACAAGATTGTACATATTTTTATTTAAATATATATTAATTAAAACTATTTTCACGAAAAAAACTTATCTGATTATTTATTTTCCTGAAATCCACTTATAATTTTTATGTTTTTCACGTTAGGGTAACAAAAATATGACATCTCATACAAAAATATGACATTTCAATATTTATCCCTCACGGTGTCAATTGACCTAATAAAATAGTGCCATCTATGAAAGAGTGGTGGAAGATAAGTCGTATGAAACACACTCATCCGTAGTTCAATTATTAAACGCAAGAAAAAGGCAAAATGAAATTATAGTTAATAAAAGACAATCGATCGAACGAGTCGGAATTGTAATAAATAAAAAAGATTTTTATTTCGGTAAGGGCGGAATTAGGTACCCCTTTGCAAATTTCCTAAAATCGGTGAATAGTCAATAGCTCAAGTCATAGTGGCCCGATTTTAATGAATGATACCTTTATCAAAAGCATGTGACAACAGTAAAAATAATGCCACAAAATAATTAAAAATTTTCACCAATCATTTCTAAGCATGAAAATCCGGACATACGGAAAATCGATGTTACCACAATTAAAATATTTATCTTTTTACTCGATTCGCACACGGCCAATTATTAGTTTACGTAAAACTAAATAAAAATATCCAGATCATTGAAAAATTTATGAAATTTTATTTTTATTTTAATTACAAGGAATTTTGCGAGAAATATTGCATTAATATTTTATTTCACCATGATTTTATCTAAGATTTCCATTAGCTTATCGAGTTGCATTTGTGATATATGATTATCAATTTTTTCACGAGTTTTAAAATGATTTTGAGTTCGTAATATACTATGTGTCATAAGCTTGGGTCGCTGATTTAACTTTTTTAAGACCCGGAGATTTTTTAACTTCTGCTTGGCGAAATCGACCTATAAAAAGAAAATAATTTTTATATAATAATTGTGCATATAACAACTGTCCGTACATTGCAGCACCAATGCGTCGAACCATTTCGACGCACTGCATAACATTCGAGCTAAAATCTAGATATTTCTGGCACAATATAAAACAGGATGTAGTCCACTGGGCGCAATTCAAGGAAACAATGAAGAATGCAGCAATTCGATTAAGATAAGTACCAAGACAATTGAAGGTTGGAGAAGAAATAATGAAAGTAAAACCAAACAAACCACGGAAATATTTCTAGATTTGGACCAAGTTCGATTCAAATAAGCTGCTGTTATATAAACCAATTCTGAAACCGGTTGCAAGCATCGTGGTACATTATAAACGACCTTATAAATTCATAGAGACTTAAAAATGAAGCTTGTCACCGACAAAATATGCAATCTAAATTTCGTATCGTAATACTTACAAAATTTAGTTCGGATCTAGCTCTCATGGAACTTTCCAATTCTTTTATCATATCATTTGGAAGCTCTACTCCATCTGGAATCATTCCATTAATCTTTTTCAAGTACGAATCAAAAACATAATGGAAATTCAAAGAATTCTGATGGAAATAAAGCGGTGGATTATAATCATCTTCTTGAGGTTCATCAGTAACTATGTCAATGTTTTCATTCGATCCGGAATGACGATGTAAACTATATAATTTATTTTGTTGTAGTTTTTTCTCTGTTAACATTACAGAGTCGCGTGCCCGAAATAATCGCCTTCTTTTAACAGTTTTGGCCTGTTCTATCTTTCGTATAAATTCCATAATCGAAGCTGGTGTTACTATGTTATTGATACATTTTACAAGCTTATTTTCAACTTCCAATAAAAGATTTAACGAATCGATCTGTATTTCGTTCGAATTTATGCTCGAAACTGGAGGTATAAACATGGTTCCATGATTATCACGTCGCTCTTCAATAGTCGAAGTACTTTTAAGTAGTGCCATTTTGGTTGTCGATTCCATAATCATATTAAAAATATGTGCGGAAAGTGCCGTTAAATCTAATGCATGCAATAGCTCATTTCGAAAGTTTTCAGCTATCTCGACAACTTCATCTACAGCTTCATTTTCCTCTTCGCTCACCGAATCCTTTTCATAATCACCCCAATGAAATTTGGCTTGAACTGGAATTTCACTTTCATCTGTAGAATTTGGATATAATGTATTTGCAACACGATCGTAATTTTTAAGTGAAGCGTAAGTATGGCCTTGGTATTCTATTGACGATATTGATGAATCCGAATCTATGCATTGTGGTCCTAAATTTTGGCTAGTATCAGCTTTCCTATCGTAACAACTTTTAACAATAAATGGTGGTACATTTTCGGTGGTTGGTTTATTTGTAGAAATTTTTTTCGTTTTCCTATGTACTTGTTGTGTTATGACTGGTAAATTTCGTGGTGATAATAATAAAATTGGCTTGGCTCTATCAAAGTACTCCATAATTCCACCCGATTTGTAAGAACATTCGTAGAAGCCATGATCATGTTGAGAGATTGACTCAAAATTTGCCATTAAACGTTCAACATCGAGGAAATATTTGCCATGATCTTTTTTTTTGTTCGTCGTCGATTCAATATATGATTCATAATTATCGATCAGCCATAAACATTTCTGCTTCCATAATTCTACATGGGGGCACCGGTCTTCAGTGACAACAGGTTGTGTCAACAGTTGCTCACACTTATCGACCATGCACTGAAATTTAAATTTTAACTTTTCCTTCAGATCTTTGACTTTTGTTTGAAACTTCAATCGTTCCTTAAGAATTAGATATATATTATTAACGAGTAGCGTGCCAAGAATAGATTGAATTTGATCCGAGAGGCTGGTGCCGAATTCATTTAAAATGCGGAACATATATTTGACATTTTTGATGTGAGACTCCCTGTACAAAATGAACTGTTAGTTTGTGGTTTTAATAAGGGTGCACTCTATTAAAATACTCACGATAAAATTATATCTTTTAGTTTCATATAAACTCTTTGTTGTTCTCTTGATCGTTGCTTTAAAAATGTAGAATTCTCTCTACTTATTATCTTTTGGATGCGAATTGCAACTGCTTTCAAAACTAAAGGTTTTACTTCATTGAATTTATCGATGATTAACTTATTCGTTAATAGCCGCTTTTTATTTTGACTCCGACAATAATCGAATTCATCGCGTTCAAATAAGTATTTCATATTAGCCAAAATATCCTGTTTCAGCTGATCATATTCCAGCAATAGATCATTTTGCTGTCGTTGTAGGTCTTCACAAAATTCTTGTTTTAATATGACAAGTTGTTCAGCCAATGAATCTTTTAACATGTGATTGATAATTTTCAGTTCAATTCGATCACCATGATCGCAGATGTCTTGATATGTTGTCCTTATTGGAATATTCATTTTAACTTTATGTGGCTTAGAATGATCATTATCGTCGATGTTCATTATCCTTTTTGTAATTGAATCGAAATTACTTATTAGAACATTCGCCAAGTCAATACCTAGCTGTTGTCGCATATCAGTTAGAGATGGTACTTCATTTTGGCTTAAAAACCAATCGCGAGCTTGTAATTTAGCTGTTGCGATTTCATAATCGCTTAGAACAGTTTTTTTCATTTTTTTTTATGTACGATGATTGATAGACGATTATCAAGTTACAACATAAGAATTTTAGCTGTAAATTTTTCAAGTGATATCTGTGTCTAGTCTTTTGTTTTTAAATAATATTCGTTTATTTATTTCAAGGAGAGTGTTTTGGATTTGACATTTCGAAAATTTCGAATAAGGTCGAAAAAAATTTCGCTAAGTGTCCTCTCCGTATATTTAAAGATGATTTGATTGATTAGACTGTATAGGATCAAGCTATTGGCCCATCTCACGAATAACGCGGGGCCTATTACTACATTAGTTTTATAAACAACCATAGGTAAGGAATTGATGTTTATACGTAAACGGCCGCCCACCCACACACAATTATATATGTATAGGGATTGTTATAGCAACAACATCAATGCTATAAAATTATAACATGCACATGTGCACCCGTTAAATACTGATGATATGGACTAGATACATTTTTTATCGACTATCAATACAGACAATCAACGTGATTCCATCTAGCGCTGACTGTTATATAACAGACGTACATTGTATGGTTTATAGGGTAAAGCATTGTATTAGAATAATGGTGTTTTTCTACGATGAAACATATTTTTTCTGCAGCCAAACATTAAAATCTGCAGCAAAACCAAAAAAAGAAAGATAATTTTAAATTCTACTTGAGTGACAAAGACAACTGTTTTTTTTTTGTTTTTTTTTATAGCTAAATTTTATGGGTACCGGTCGAAACTGGATATTTTTCAACTGGATTTGACGAAACTGGATAATTCAAAACTGGATATTTTAAAACGAGATAAGGTACAAAACGGGATATGGTACAAAACTGGATATTTCAAAACTGGATATTTTAAAACGAGATAAGGTACAAAACGAGATATGGTACAAAACTGGATATTTCAAAACAAGATATTTTGACATGTGATTTAAACTTAAAATGATTTTTTAGAAAAGATCTGGAATATGGCCAATTAGGAAGGAACTCGGCGAGTTTTTAACCTATTATGATGAAATTCTATATGTAGAATGAAAATGAAATTTTGAAATGATTTTTTGGGAAAGTTCTGGAATATGGCCAATTAGGAACGAACTCGGCGAGTTCCTAAACGATTTTGATGAAATTCGATATGAAGGAAGAAAATGGGACTTTAAAATGATTTTTTAGGAAGGTTCTGGAATATGGCCAATTAGGAAGGAACTCGGTGAGTTCTTAACCGATTTTGATGAAATTCGATATGTGCTATCGAACAGTGAAAAAATAAGGAATTTCCAAATCGTAAATAATTACTTTTTGTAACTGTTCAAGATTGGAATTTTTTATCGCTACTAAATAACAATATGTATGTATTATATTTGGTTCATGATTTTTAATGTAATGTTCATTATAGAGCTCGATCTTGTTTATATTAAATAATCAAATAATCCCGCTTTTAACTGAAAATTTATTTATAATTTATTTTCTTTTTCTTAAATTTTTTAATTAATTTTTCTCACATAGATTCTCTAAAGAGAAGAAAAGTTATATTAAGTAGAAAAATAAAAAATAAATGAAGATTAATTTTACTGACAGTAAACTCGATCAAGTCAATGATTATTTTAATAAGATGAGAAAAGCAGCAATTGAAAAAACCATTAAGTGAAGGAAAATTCTATCTCTCTGCTTAAAATTATTCAAGTATGAAACCTTACTGGCCATATTTCAGAGGTTTTCCCAAAAAAGGTTTTAAAATCAGATTTAATTATACAATTAAAGAAAAAAAACATTAAGTGAAGGAAAATTCTATTTCTCTTCTTAGAAATATTCGAATATAAAACAATACTGGCCTTATTCCAGAACTTTCCCAAAAAATCATTTTAAAATCCCATTTTCATCTTACATATCGAATTTCATCAAAATCGGTTAAGAAATCACCGAGTTCCTTCCTAATTGGCCATATTCCAGAACTTTTCCAAAACATCATTTTAAAATTTCATTTTCATCATACATATCGAATTTCATCAGAATTGGTAAAGAACTCGCCGAGTTCCTTCCTAATTGGCCATATTCCAAAACTTTCCTAAAAAATCATTTTAAGTTTAAATCACATGTCGAAATATCCTGTTTTGAAATATCCAGTTTTGTACCATATCTCTTTTTGTACCTTATCTCGTTTTAAAATATCCAGTTTTGAAATATCCAGTTTTGTACCATATCTCGTTTTGTACGTTATCTCGTTTTAAAATATCCAGTTTTGTACCATATCTCGTTTTGTACCTTATCTCGTTTTAAAATATCCAGTTTTGTACCTTATCTCGTTTTGTCAAATCCTATTTTGAAATATCCAGTTTTAAAATGTCCAGTTCTGAGCGGTTCCCAAATTTTATAGTTTATGAAAGTTGACGCCTTCCCTAAATAACCTAAAAAAATCACAAATTTATGTGCACATCTCCAAAATAAATTATGTTATTTAATTTTTTTTATGAGATTGTCCTATTTTAATGAATATTTATTTTTAGATTCGAAAAATTGATCCGATAATATTTTATAATTTTTTTTAAATTTATTATCAAAATATTTCAATAATATCAAAATTTTATTTATTTTTTTAACCTCAAAATTTTAGTTGTTACCACTCTGAAAATAAAAATAAAATGAATTTAGCTATAAAAAAAATAAACAAAAATTTTATGTGTGTGTGAGAGAAATATTTTCTCGTCCAAACACAATTTTTATGTGCATGTATTATTTTGCAGCAATTTTCAACCATAAAAAGTATTCCAATTTTATATTTTTTCGTTTTGCTGCCATAATTATGGCAACAAAACGAAAAAAATACAAAATAATTTTGTATGCACAACGTGCAGCAAAAGTTGTCCGTCTCACTCGTACAAAAGTTAAATTTATATTTTTTATCTCACGTTTTTCGTGCATATAAAATATGTTTCATCGTGGAAAATACTCTTAAAAATGTAATAAGCAATAAGCATTAACCAGTGAGTCTGTAAGAAATTTCCGTAAGAATGCGACAATAGGGAAATTTATGTTAATGACCAGCGGCTCTTTAAGAAAGTTTCGTTCAGTTTCGTTAAATTTGAACTGTCACGTAACAATTCTGTAACGAGCGAAAATTACCGCACAAACTGAAAGAAATGTCAAACAGTTGCGTGTAGTTAATAGTTTTAGATTGGTTATTGGCATGTAAATATTTAATTATTTAAATTTTAATATTGTATCTATTATTATATTTACTTTTTAAATACATTTCTCATCGTATGTAAGGATTTTAATCCTTTAAATAGGATGGACAATTCCTCCAACTCTTCAATACCCTGAATATCCATTTAAGATAATGTATAAATTATTTCTAATAATATTTTTTAAATAAATAAATTTATTTTCGCTTTGTACATACACTTCACAAATAATTTTGAACATTTGTAGGTCAAAGTTTATTGTAAATCGCGTATTGCGTTACAGATCGGTGGTCGCATTGTCAAGTTTTCTGTAAAAAATATCTTCGTTCAATTCCGTAAGGTTTTGTTACAGATTCTTACAGACTCGCTGGTTAATGAGAAGAGGAAGTCAGAGAAATACGGTGAATTAATGGAGTAAAGGCATTACCACATGCACACTTGCACGACCGACAGAGCAAAACTCCAAAATTAATTTCAGACTAAATTATTCTATGAACGTAATCAAAATTGATAAAAACTAGTTTAGATTTACAAAACCTATTTTATTAATCAACAATTTTATCAATATTATTATAATTTCATTTAAAATTATGCATTTTCATGTTTCGTCGACCGAAAAAATACGGCAAAATCTAAAATGGTATAATTTTGGTCGTTTTACGAATTTATTTTTGTCGAAAAGTTCAAATGATATAATTTTTTACGATTTCCGAACGCATCAAAATGAACCGTTTTTTTTTTGTTGGGTATAACATAACCTCACTTCGATGTGTTTTTAGCTTGGATTTTGTTTTTTCTGTGTATGTATAGCTGATGTAAAATGAGAAAAATTATAATTTGTAAGTAATTTTTTAATAATAATATACATTAATTTAATTATATTTATATTTATTTACATAAATATGTATCTATATATGTATATAAAATAATTATTTAAGGAATAATTTGAGTCCAAATTAATAATTTAGGTCGAAATGCAATCTTGACATAATAATTCTTTTTACCCAAGCCAAATGCCATTTTTTATAATTTTTATTTTACTGTGACATTATTTGTCAACCGGCATTTTCGGTGTCCATGTGGCATCAAAATCGACAACACGACGGAATTGTTCGGTTTTGTATCTTCATGTGGCAATGCCTTAAGACTGAAATAAAATAACAAATAAAAAGCAGATAAAATCGTGTTTTAATCGAACAATCTAAAGTTATAACATGGCGCAGCCGAATTTTAAATAAAACAGAAAAGTTATAAAAAAAAAAGAAAAGGAAAAAGTTAGATATGGCGAGTTCAATTAAGTATAATGTACCAACCATAGCTAATTGGTACGAATGCAGCAGAATGTTGGAAAAGTTTTCTACAAAAAGTAGAAATACATTTAAGGGCAACAAAAATGCACAAAGAGAAAGACGACATAAAAATAGCGATATTTTTATGTCTAAAATGTGGGATAGTTAAAAGCAATGTGAATAATGAAGAAATAGAAAAGAGTCGGAAGTATATGAGAGTGTAATTAAAAAATTTGAAGAATATTTTAATCCGGGGAAAAACATAGTCTACGAGAGGTATAAATTTCTACGAAGAGAGCAACAAGAAAATGAGGTATTTGACGTATTTTTGGCGGACATAGTAAAATTGATGAATGGATGCGAATACATGGTTGAAGAAGATCAATTCTGGGATCGAATTGTACTGGGAATATACAACAAAAGACTACAGGCCGAATTATTTGATAAAGATCAATTGATATTTGATAAAGCAGTGAATAAATTCCGTACATTTGAGGTAAATCAAAAACAGATGAACAAAATACAGATCAAGAGCAACTCAGGGCAGGTTTATGCAGTACAAAGACAGCAGTCACGGGCTCAGGTGAGACAAGAATCGAAGTATGTTTCGAATAGTAGTAAGAATAATGTAAATAATTATCAGACAAGAAACATGAACTGTTATGAGAAAAATTAGGGAAAATGTCATAATTGTGATAAGATAGGTCATTTTGCTCAATGTTGTTATAAGAAAAAGTGTGATACTATGAAAGTAGAGAAAAAGTTTGAACGACAAATGGAAAGGGATAGTCATTATATTGAAGCAAATTGAAGCAAAAGATTCAAGGGAATAGATAGAAGAGGTTGAGGTACAGAATTGCATGATTAAATGTAAGATTACTACAGGAGCCGACTATGTTCTATGTGTTTAGAAGAATCAATTGTGGGTCAAAATTGCAAATGAAACAAAGAGATATTACTCCGGA
Source organism: Tipula confusa (assembly GCA_963556175.1). Taxonomy (NCBI): domain Eukaryota; kingdom Metazoa; phylum Arthropoda; class Insecta; order Diptera; family Tipulidae; genus Tipula; species Tipula confusa. Next base: position 115,948,895 of record OY744475.1, read on the forward strand.
ATGTTTTGTTGGATTTAAGATTAAACCAATTGGTAAAGTAGAGTTGATAATTAGTTTTAGAGACCAAACAATAATGCTAACATTTATAATAGTACCAAGTGAAGAACGTCGCTCATTTTTAGGGTTGACAACAGTGAAGTTGTTAGGTTAAGTCAAAGTTGGAACAGTAAATGTTATTAGTCATGATAATAAAAATAATTTCATAAAAAAAAATTCAGGATATATTTACAGAAATAGGATGTATGCCAAATTAAGGTAGTATATAAATCAAGTCGAATGCAGTATAAGTGAAAAAAACACAGCATGTCCCTATTAAGTTAATTGATGAATTGAAAGGAACGTTAGAAAAGTTAGAGTCGCAAGGAATTATTTCGAAAGTAAATCAACCTGTAGTATGGGTAAATAATTTAGTCTAGATCCACAAGATTTGAATAAGGTAATAATAACGGAAGAATTCCCAATTCCGTCACTGGAAGAATTTAGTTTGCATCTGGCTGGGAAACAAATTTTTACAACATTGGATATGGAACAAGATATGGAATAGTTTTTTATGCAGCTTCAGTACAGTTTTTGGGGTTTATAAATTTAATCGTCTTCCATTTGGATTGTCGATGGCTCCGCAATACTTCCAAAGGTTAAATATGAAAAATTTTGGGAGGAATAAATACCAGGCGCATTTGTGTATATTGTTGATATTTGTATAATAGCGGAAACGGAAAAAGAGCATGATCGTAGTTTAGAAAAAGTAATGGAAAGGGCTCGTGAATTAAATGTCAGGTTTAACAAAGATAAAATTCAGTATAAAGCGGAAAGAATAAGGTATTTAGGCCATATAATTTCAAAAGAACGGGGTTTGTGGATCCGGATAGAGTACTGGCAATTGAGAAAATTGGTATTCCTAAAAGTCGCAAAGAACAACAATCGATATTGGGAATGATTAATTATATGAGGGCATTTGTTCCAAATTTATCTGAACAAATTTGCGAGAGTTATTAAAGAAGGATAATGAATTTGGATGGAATGAATCATTATCGCGAGATTTAGAAAAAATTACAAAATTAATTAACTCAAGTCTAGTATTAGGAATTTTTGACAAAGCGAAACCAGTAGTAGTGCAGACAGATGCATTCAAAGATGGGTTAGGTGCAGTACTGTTACAGAAAGGTAGACCAATAGCATATGCATCTCGATGTCTTTCAACGACAGAACAAAATTACGCGCAAATAGAGAATGAACTTTTAGCAATAGTGTTTGGATGTAAAAAGTTTTATAATTATGTTTATGGGTATGAGTTTAGAGTTAATACGGACCATCAACCTTTCATAAATTTATTTAAAAAGCCTAATACGGCATCGCATGGGTTGAGAATACAACGTATGCGTTTGAAATTAATAATGTATAAATTAGATTTGTGTTATGTGCCTGGTAAATGAATGATAATTGCAGACGGAAGTTATACATACGATTAACGTGAGCAAGGAAAAACAGGAATTATTTGTTTAAGAAACAAACAAAGACCCCGAGTTAAATAAACTGAAAGAATTTATTAGGAATGGTTGGCCAAAGCATCAAGATCGGATAGAGGAATCGGTTAGGGTATATTATAAAGAAAGAAATTATCTATATATCGAAAATGATATAATTTTTTATAATGATCGCATAGTAGTACCACGGTCGCTAAGGAAAGAAATGTTGGATTCTCTGCACGAAGGTTATGTAGGGATTACCAAAACAAGAGAACGAGCAAAGTCATTGTTGTTCTGGCCGAATATAAATCATAAGATAACCAATATGGTTTTGTCTTGTCAACTTTGTGAGAAGTATAGAAGAGCAAATGTAAGGGAACCATTGGAATCACATGAAATTCCTTTAAGACCATTTAAACGTGTATGATGTGATATAGGTGAATTAGGCAGTGTGATATTTTTAGTGGTTGTAGATTATTTTAGTAAATGGATTGATATTATAATGTTAACTAATAAAACGTCATATGCAGTAATTGAAGCACTAAAACCTAATTTTAGTACGCATGGCATTCCAAAAATACTGGTCGTCGGACTGGTCATCGGCGGAGATGTTAATGAGTAGAAGGTTGAGAAGTAGAATTCCAGTGAGAGGCAAGTTATTATTGTTCAAAATATTATCTATACGAAGATGTCACAAAAACAATAAATTAAACAAACAAAAAAAGTACTTGAGCTCAACTTACAAAATATACCATTAACTGACGTCACACATCACCTGGTTTGATGACCATCAAAACGGTGATCATATATCACATTAATCATGTTTGTTTTTAAATGAATCAGTTTACTTTGTTACTCCGATACGCTAACATCAAAGTTAATTTTTTATAATTGTGTTAACAATATTACATCAATAAATAAATTTGTGCAGAAAAGTGGTGTGTTAAGTCTTTTTTGTCGCCACGTGGTAAATCAAATTTAGTTAACCGATATCCGGCTCGAAGGACCATGAACAAATTTGTTGTAATTTGCACGTAACTGATGAGTCGCTGAAATCAGATGGTTCTCAAAACCACTTGTTAGTCACAACCGGAACACAATGGGCACTTTCTCAAAAAAGACTTAACACACCACTTTTCTGCACAAATTTATTTATTGATGTAATATTGTTAACACAATTATAAAAAATAATAAACTTAATGAAAACAAACTATTTTATTTGACATATTGTGATTGTGCTCGATGCAGGGTTGACCAAACATGAGAAATTTTTAATTTTTAAAAAAAAAATTTCAATTTACAAAGCCAAAAGATGAATGCTGGGCTACTTTCTATTGCGAATCGCGTTGTAATTTTTGTGAATAAAAAAAACATATGTATATACATTTTTTTGAATGTATACTATCCGTGGAAAAATTTTTAAAACATAATGTAATTATTCTCAAAGGCATGCCGAAGGGAAAACCCTCAGTTATTAAATAATTTTGGTTGTAACCCATCACTTTCGAAGAAACTTGGTGGTTTTAAAGTAAGTGATATGAATTCCACGACAAAATGTTGCTTGGAATAACATTGAAGGTTACCTGTCCCAAAACATTCAATTTAAAAACTTTAGTTATCTGATGGTTATACGAGTATTACTAATTTTAATATAAATTTTGACCGCTAGGAAACATTAACACAATTAATACATTAATCATGGAACAAGAATCTACATTAATGATGGACCAATCATTCATTAATCTAAATATCAAATGATTACAAAAACAAATATGACCATTACACGGACCCCCGAATTGAGTTCAGCCTAATACCACCCACGCTTTTTTGTTTACAAATTAGCTTAGTGATTTTTCTAGCAAGGACTTTGTTATACATTGCGAATATAAAACTTCTCTGTAGGTTATGTTTTTCTCATTTTTTGAGTGTTGATTTTTACCAAAACTAAACACGGGGTAATACGGGGGGGTAAAACTTTTCCAAAATGCAAGTTTTACATCTTCATTTATCTTCGTTTATATATTGAAATCTATCGCTTTCGTTATGCGTTCGTTTTATCAAATTCGTACTATTGGTTTCGATTGTGTGAACGCCATCGTTACTGAACGACTGAAGTCGATTTCTAGCAACCACTCTCAATGTTTATTTTCGACTTTCATCGTTCGCAGTAATATCAAAGCCGTCTTCAATCCCTTATAGGAAGCCCAAATGTGCTCATGCATAAGCTGTAAAAAAAAGAGAAAAATGTGACCTGTTAAATGTATTTGTAAGATTATGTCACGTTTATATACAAAAAAAACAAAACAGCAAACTAAAGAGAAGAAGAAATGAGCGAATTTGTAATTTATTTTGTTTTATCTCAACTGTTTGTTTTTATATTTGGAAAACATAAAATAATACGCTCTCACTACGAGTATTATATTAGGCTCAAATTTATATGTTGTTATGGTATTATATGGGTTATTTAAAACCATTAAAAACAAAATTAAAAATATTTTTTATTTGAATTTTTTCTCACTAATACAGGTTACATTTTTAATATGGTATCTGCATACGCGGAAACAGGCAGGCTCCTTAAAACAGATTGAAGGCGGCTTTGGTTTTGAAGATACATACACAAAAATTATGAAGTATTGACGCACGGAGATTACTTTAAATGTCTGAAGAATACAAAATTTGTATATTTAAGTTTCATTCGATTGAACTTAATTTAGGGTCTTTGTGAATGTGTTAAAAACATGTTAAAAATTAAAATTTTGACAGCCGTCTATAAATTTTGACAAGTGAATTTAAAAAATCATAACCTCATTTTTGACAAAAAATTAGAAATTTTTTATTCTAATTCTTATAAATAAAATACGCATTATGCACAGAAAAAATTAATATAGATAAATTATTTATATTATTAATATAGATATATTATTATTTATTCTGTGCATTATGTTTGTTACCGATACATATAAATTGTTACCGCATGCGAATTAGATATATATTGTTTTCGATGCGATTATTTTGAGTATATATTTGTACGATGTATAGCTGTCAAAATTTTAACTATTATATATATTCTCAAAACCCTCTTTACTACAAGCCGTCTTGTAACTTTCGTTGACACATATTATCATGTATTTTTAAAATGTATTAGTGGAAATATATACTTTAGATGTATTAGTAACTATCAAAATTCCATGTAAAAAAAAATAAAAAAAATTGTAAACGCATTCGCAATTTTTGATTTAGTTGTTTATTCCTTTTACCAAAAACGTCTCGATAGAAAGGCCAACTATTCAAAAATTTAAAGAGACAAAGCGCCTCTTTGATGTAGTATTGGTTGTGTACAGATATAGCGTAAAACAAAAACAAAAAAAATATTTTGACTAACACTAATATAGTTAGTTTTTTTATGTTATTTTTGCTTTGTTATTTGTTCTGGTACCAATACTACTTTATTGAGGCGGATATATCGTAGTATTAGTGTACGAAAAAATGAGTTAGTCTTTCTATATAGAGACGTTTTTGCTTTTACACAATATTTGCTATCATATCCCGACACGATTTTCTACTTACAATACAATCAAGGTATATATTTTTGTAAAGCATGAGTATGCAAACAATACGGCTTGTAGTAAAGAGGGTTTTGTATATTCTCATCAAATTCACATCAGTATATACAGTATATTCAGTATATTCCGAATATTCAGTAAAATCAGTCCAATCGATTGCACCTTTAATAGATCATGTCGGACTGTCAAGATTATACTACAAACGAAAATGCTCGGATTGTGTAACGCTTCAGTGATTTTTTACCGACTAATGAAACATCTCCATTGAAAAACTGAACATTGAAATGCCTACTGTATTAGAACGAATCATTACTCTTGGAAAAGTATCTAGCAACGTAGAAAAGAATCGACTCGACTCGAATAGAATCGATGTATACCACTTGTTATGTTGTAAAGAGTTTGGGTTACCACGGATGAGGCCCAAACTAATGCATAACTAACTCAGTAATAGTTGTTGATTAACTGACCTTTAATCAAAATGTTTATTTTCTTTATATAGTAAATTACTACATTAAATTACTTATGTTAGGTATGCTGATGCATCAATATAAACGAAATACATAAAATTATAAACTTGAAATAAATAGAATGCTGATACATCAATATTATCGGTCACTGAGCAATGTGTGGAACCGCATACGTTATTTGCCTAATTATACTAATTTATGTTACATCAACATTCTCCCCTCACGTGACAAAGTCACCTATCAGACACCGGTTTCTTCATGTCTCCTATCTTGTCCTGTTTGTTTTTTCCTCCATACCAGTACCGCGATAATTATACCTACTATTATTGCGAAGTTGAGATATGATATTGTGATGCATTAATACTCGGAATAAAAGCTGCATTTAATTTGGAAGATACTTTAAATGGAGCGGATATACGAAATTCTTTATCCTTTAATGAACAACCTTGTTTTATTTGTAATATTCCAGTCCCTTTTAATGTGATTGCGTTGATTGTTCTTCCACAAATCAAATCATATATAATTTCATTTTTTATACTAAAAATCCATTTGTTGTTTTCGTTTATTTTCTCCCAATAGTTGGTAGACTTGAATTCTTCAATATTGCAACTGTTGTGAAGTTCACTATTATGTTGGAACATATTCATTTCACATATACTGGTTTCGGATTTTGTATTGTAGACAGGAGCAATATGACAAATTAACTTATCAGGATTGATGACAATACACTGGTTTAGATCCGAGTCTGTCATTGGTGAATAGTATTCACGAGACTTACTCACTGCCAAAAATGTTGTTGATGGGTTAATAATATATTGCTGTCCTTGATGTTCAAATGGTACCGGAATAATATGGTAAATGTTGAATTAAGGGTACTTGAATATTAAATATGACCATGTTTGTCAATACTCTTGCCTTTACTGTTATCACTTCGTAAACGTCAGCTAGACGATAACCAGGTAGAGACACTGACGTGGATACATGATCCTTAATTTTCCGTAGTTCATCTTCAAGTTGCGTAGGCGAGATTAATTGTGAATTTATTATGCCATTATGCGCATGCGTGAGTACTTCGATGATGGTTCTCTGAGTATCCTCTATGTTTTTAATGATTAATATGAGGTGTATAGCTAACATATTAATCATTTGGGTTTTATGGAGGTTCGCATTATCGGATGTGAGATTATTCACTGTATCAAACAATAGACTCATGTGGTTGTTGATAGCACTTAACTGTTGTCTTGTTTGCTCACTATTATGTTTCATAATATTTATAGTTGTATTAATAATCGAGGTTTGGTTTTGTGCTAAGTTGAGTAATGTTTCGCTTCTATCCTCCAGATTTGATATTAGTTGTTCGTAATGTTCTGCGTCTCTCTCATTCAAAACACCGAATAGATCGCCCATGAGATGTCCTATCGTATCACCACAACCACGCTTAACTCGTTTGCACTCCTTGTTAGAATTATGGACGACTGACTAAGTTTGACTTCCTAATGTTTTCTATTTGCTGTGTAAACTGTTGGATAAGGGCCATACATAAACCGGATTCATCTTTGTTTTTTAGCAGTTTCATGGCAGAATTGTTTTAAAGATTTATATTGCATATTCATGTGTTTCAGCTCCATGTCAAAACTTCTAAGATCATAGTATATGATGATATTCCAGTCTGACGCTAGAGGATTCATTTCAGCTTGTCTTTCAAAGTAACACCCCGGCTGTTGATTGAGATATTTTATTCTATACTTTGTTGTATTTACCCAATCTGCTCTTGCACAGTTAAAAACTACGCTCAACAGGTATACAGAATATAAAATGAGATTTGATACCAGTTTTGCAGACCGACTTCGAGTTATCCTATGAGTGGTTTCGGGAGCCTTCAGGTCAGATGAACCATCCACGGGTGTAGTATCTGTTTGTTCGGAAATTGTAGGAATTTTGTTATCGTCTGCTTTGTCGTTGTAGTGTGTTGGCATTGGATTGATTTTAGCGATGGATCTTTTGAGAGTTCCATTCTGAGTTTTCAACGTAACGACTCTAACTAACTTATCATGCCCTGGGTGTGTTTCTATCACTCTTGCTATTATCCACTTAGTAGGTGGTATATTTTCATCCCTTATGAGAACTAACTGGTTCTCTTTAATATTTGGTTGTTGTTTTGTCCATTTCGCGCGATTTTGCATGTTCTGTAAATAAACCTTGCTCCAAATTTTCCAAAAATCATTGTGCATTCTATCGACTATTTGCCACCTAGTTAATAGTTGTGGCTTTAATTGAAGTGGCTCGACGTTAGGTGGGGCAAGCATAGAGTTGCCTATTATAAAATGTCCTGGTGTTAGGCATTCAAGCTCGTTAGGATCATCTGTTAAAGGGCACAGAGGTCTAGAATTTAATGATGCTTCGATTTGATATAGTAACGTGGTCAATTCTTCGAAAGTTAATGCTATGATTTTCTTCATATGTTGTTTTATTAGTTTTACACCCGCTTCCCATAAACCTCCAAAATTTGGAGATTTCGGTGGAATAAAATGCCACTGTATCTCTTGAACCGACAATTTGTTCGATATATTGTCCGAATTGTGATAGATGGCTTGCAGATACGTATTTGCTGCAACGAAATTTGTTGCATTATCGCTATATAAATGTGCGACGTTTCCTCTTCGTGCTATGAAGCGTTTGAGAGTAGAGAGAAATCTTTCTGATGTCAGATCACTCACCAGTTCTATATGCATCGCCTTCGTGGTTAGACAGATGAAGATAGCGATATAACCTTTCTGGCTTTTCGATCCTCTGCCCTTAGACATTTGGAAATGTATGGGGCCGGCATAATCTATCCCCGTGTGAGTGAATGTTCTTGATGGTGTAACCCTCGGTGCTGGTAGACTTCCCATTAGTTGGGTTGCACGTCCAGCATTAAATCTGAAACACTTAAGACATCGGCGATTATGTTGTTTTGTCGCTCTTTTGCCTTGAAGAATCCAAAATTGCTTTCTTATAAAAGCAAGAGTTAAATTCACAACTCCATGCAGAGTGGTTTTATGCGCCCAATCGAGGATCAGGCTCGTGATATGGCATTTAGATGGTAGTATCATTGGGTGTTTTTCGTTATACTGTAAAATTGAGTGCTGCAAACGGCCTCCGATTCGTATAACTCCATTCTTGTCCAGAAACGGATGTAAGGATAAAAGTTTGCTTTTACTGCCCACTGAACCCCTATCCCTTAATTTTCTAATATCATCTGCGAAGGCTGTAGATTGTGTAATTTTTACAATGTTGATTTTCGCCTCTTCTAATTCTTGTACTGTTAAAGCACCATTTCTACGATTATCCTTATGACGACTATTCCAATAGAAGCGCCAACAATATGCGATTATTCTTTTTGTTTTTGTGAAGGTAGAAAATTTTTCAATTATCGTTGGATCAGTTATTATTGTGCTTAGTGTGCAGACAGAACGGACTGCTTCTTCTCTAAATCCGTTTCGGCTATGACCGCGTCGAATGTAAGATCAGTGTTGCTACTAAGCCAATCTGGTCCTGACCACCATAAATTGTGATCATACAGCTTATCAGGATCTATGCCGCGTGTTGCACAATCCGCTGGATTTTCTTTCGATTTTACATGCTTTCATTGTCCTGGGCTGATAATAGAATGAATCTGTGAAATTCTATTCGAAACAAAAGTTTTCCATTTAGTTGGGTGTCCTTGTAACCAGGCTAGCACTATTGTTGAAGCTGTCCAGGCCAGCATCTTACAATTTGGGATATCCATGGCTTCAGAAATTTGTCTCAGAAGCTTAGCTAATAATGAAGCTCCGCACAACTCAAGCCTTGGAAGGGTTAACTTTTGACTGATTGGTGCAACCTTTGTTTTTCCCGCTATTAAAGTTACAGTAGTTTTTCCTGCCCTTGTAACTTTGCAATAAACAGCTACTGCGTACGCTGACTCGGATGCATCACAAAATCCATGAAGCTCCATATCTTGGTCATTACCTTCTGTGTTTACCCAGCGTGGAATTTTTATTTTTTGCAACTCGCAGAATGTTGACTTGTATTTGACCCATCTTTTTTTTATTTCTTCAGGTAGCTCTTCGTCCCACAATATTCCCTTTATCCATAATTCTTGGAACATAAGCTTACCAAGAATTATAGTAGGCGAAAACCAACCTAATGGATCAAAAATTTTGGCTATTTCTGATATAACGTATCGTTTCGTTGGTAGTTTCATGTCAGTATCTATGTTGACTTGGAATTCGAATTCGTCATTTTGTGGATTCCATATAAGGCCTAACGTTTTAATAGATGCATGTTCCTTACTTATGATGGTTGGTTTGGTTTCTCTTTGTTGTTCTGGTATACCTTCCATTACAGCGTTGTTATTCGATGCCCATTTTCGCAGTTTGAAACCTCCAGAATCTAGCATACTTCGTAATTGTTCCTGACATTTTCTTGCATATTCTATGGTAGCTGAACCAGAAAGAACATCATCAACATAAAAGTCTTTCAGAAGAATTTCTGAACCAATTGGATATGTTTGTTGTTCATCTAAAGCAAGCTGTCTTAGGGTTCTTATGGCCTGGTATGGCGCAAAAGATGTACCGTATGTTACTGTTCGTAATTTGTACTCTTTGGTTTGCGATTGTGGGTCATTTCTCCAAACAATTCTTTGTAGGTTTTGTTGTCTTTCGGTTATAAGGATCTGTCTATACATATTTTCGATGTCTGCAATAAACACATATTTATATTTACGCCACCTTGTTATGATCGAAAATAGATCTTGTTGCAGTGTTGGCCCCACTAGTTGGATGTCATTGAGGCTTAGGCCATTTGATGTTTTCATCGAGGCATCAAATACTACTCTAACCTTTGTTGTTGTACTGGATTGTTTAACCACTGCATGTTGAGGTAGATAGCATATGCTGTTCTTGCATGTAATATCGTCTGAATTTATTGGAACCATATGTCCAAGTTGAATGTACTCATTTAAAAAATCGTGGTATTCTTGTTTTAATTGCGGGTTCTTTTCTAATCTCCGCTCCACTTGTAGCAATCTTGCTATGGGTTGGCTCCTGCTATCTCCTAAACTAAAGTTGTCTTTTATTGGTATGGTGACTTCATACCTCCCGTCTGCTAATCGATTACAGGTTTCTGTATATGACGTTTCGCACAATTCTTCGTCTTCGGAGTATTGTTTATTTTGACGTATTTCTTCAATTTCCCAGAATTTTCGCAGCTCTAAATCGAGATTACTTTGAGATGTCATAGTCAAAGACACTGAGTTTGAAGTTGGTTGTGTTTTTGTCATTCCCAAAAGTATCCATCCTAGCTCCGTTTTTTGAGCTACTGGATGGTCTTGCGAAGTTTTAATTACTCCTTCCTTTAAAATATGTCCATAAATATCTGCCCCTAGAATCATGTCTATGGATGCAGGTGTGTCATAGTGTGGATCTGCCAATACTAGCTCCTTCCATGTGTTGTTGTTGACACCTTTTATTGGTTCAGCTGGCAGACGTTCAGTTAACTTCGGTAAAATGAACGCTTCTACTACTTGCTTGAAATTTGATGAGTAATGTGGTGATATTGTAATGAATACCTTATATTTTACATTACTAGTCGTCATTCCACCAATCCCACTGACTTGCAGATTTACACGAAATTTTGGCAAACTTAGTAACTCGGCTGCTTCTTGGGTAATGAATGATGATTGTGACCCTGGATCTATTAGAGAGCGTAGTTGTATTGCATATCCAATACGAGAAGCTGCTTTTATCAGTGCTGTAGCTAATAAAGGTACCCCATTATTTATTGAGGGAGCGTTTTTGGCAGTGTGGAGTGAAGTTGTAACTTCCTTCATGTGTAGTAGCGTATTATGATTTCCCATACACACCACACAAATTTCTTTGCTGAAGCACTTGCTATGCGTTGCGCTTAAACAAATTCTGCATAGATTGTTCCCTGTTATCAATTTCGATCTTTCTAGTACTGGCATTTTTATAAACATAGGACATCTTGTTATGTCATGTGATGCCTTACAAGCAATGCATATTTTCCTAATTCCAGCATACGTTCTTCTTGGTGATTGTGGAATCAGAGGAATTTGGCGTGCGAAATTGCTTTTATTTTGTTGAAATCCCCTTGCTGGGATGTTAGTTGCTTCTAGTGATTGGAAACGACTTTCTAGGAACTTAAGAAATTCAGTTAGAGGTTGAATTTCCCGAGGGTTCGTTAGATTAACTTGGTACAAACGATGAGTCTCGTTGTCCAATTTCTTTAATATTAATGGAATTAATATTGCGTTCCATGTTGTTGTATCGATGCCTAAGTTCTTCAAGGCATACAGATTTTCTACCATCGTGTCATGAAGGGTTTTTACTGCAGTTGCGGACTCCGAGGTAATGTTTGGCAGATTTAGCAGTGTGTTTACATGGTTGGTTACAAGTAATCTCCTGTTGTTGTACCGATTCATCAGTATTTTCCACGCATCTACGTAGTTTACTCCTGTTGTAGGTATGTGATTCAGAAGTTTTGCTGCCTCTCCTTTAACATAAGTCTTGAGGTAGCTGATTTTGTGTGTGTCAGTAAGATTTTCGTTTTCGTTCACAAATCTTTGAAATCTGTCGTAAAACGTTGCCCACTCATTATAATGGCCACTGAAATATGGTATTTCGATGGGTGTCAATTTTAGTTCTGGTTGACCACTTTTATTATTGATGATGCTGCTTCTTTGTGCTGATTGTTGTTGTGTTGCCTCTTGAAGCCTGACTATCATCTCATCTACTTCTACACTCGTTACGTCATATTCTTGATGTATGAAATACGGGAAATCACCTTGGCATTCCTCTGGAATTTCCAAAAGTACCTCTTCATGCAGTTGATCCATAATGTTCCTGTTGTTCTCTAGTTGCTGTAATTTCTGCGACAGCTGATAACTAGAACGTTTTTCAATTACGCATAGTTCTGCTTGTTGCAGCAAACTCCGGATATGGTTCATTTTTATATTTGCCTTTTTAATGAGTCTTTTCATGTCCGTTGTTATTTCATCCGAACTAACACTACCAGTAAGTGTATTTTCTATGTTGACTGGTGGTAGTTGGTGTGATTCGGGTATGGTCTGCTCTTTAAATTCAGGAAAATTGAAAATTGCAGACGCCTGAACCGTAGGCGTTGTTGGGTTTCCATTTAAACGTTGTCGCATCTCAGCAAGGAACGTGCCGTAAGTTGTTGCCATTTTTTTTCGTTCAATGAAGTAACCATGTGGAGGCTCTAATGTAACTTCTGCCTCAATTTGTTCATGGTTGGCTTCATATCGGCTGATGAACTCCTTTAATATCTGGATTTTTGCTTCCAGATATTTTTTTGTTTTTCTCTCTAATCCATCCTTCTTATAGTTTTTTTGCAGAGTCTCTATTTTTGTGGCAATTTCCTGTTGCTCGTTTAATAGAGAATCTATCATTATAACTTTTTATTGTGGACCGGTAAGTTGGTTTAGGTGCCAGTTCTTAGTGGCTCGAAGGACCAAATGTTATGTTGTAAAGAGTTTGGGTTACCACGGATGAGGCCCAAACTAATGCATAACTAACTCAGTAATAGTTGTTGATTAACTGACCTTTAATCAAAATGTTTATTTTCTTTATATAGTAAATTACTACATTAAATTACTTATGTTAGGTATGCTGATGCATCAATATAAACGAAATACATAAAATTTTAAACTTGAACTAAATAGAATGCTGATACATCAATATTATCGGTCACTGACCAATGTGTGGAAACGCATACGTTATTTGCCTAGTTATACTAATTTATGTTACATCAACACCACTATTCTTGATAGATTATCAATTGGCGGTGCATGATGCAATGGGATTATTACCAGCAAAAAGTATATTTTGAAATAAATTACGATTACCAGGAGATCTAAAATTTTGGGCTGTTCCATTAGCATTATTATGTTACTAGCATTACGTAGATTAAATTAAAGAAATGATACACCATCTCATGTACGAGACGCAAAATTGGATACATTTTTATTGTTATCAACGGTGTTGTCCAACTTTTTGGCCATCGAGTTTTTTGGAAAGAAAGGGGTTGATCGTTGAACGTTGAAGAGAACGGTCATGTTTTTGTCGATCTCTTCATTTAAAATTTAAAATATTTTAAATTATTTGAGTAGTATAATCGTTCTGAATTTATCGAAACAAAACGATGTTAAGTTTATAGTGACATATTGTTGTGTGATTCCCATATTTAATTGTAAATACAAAATATGCGATCCTTGCGGTAATAGAAACAAATATGACTAGCAGAGATCCAAACCATTTAAATTTTATTCACCACAATAATCTATATCCATTTTATTATTATTTCTTATGCACACATCCAAATATTTTTTTAAATATTTAAATTGTTTTATTGGTATAGTAAGTTATTAATAATTTGGCATCTATGGCTATGCCATAACTAAATGGTTTGTTTGCATAATTTAAAAACGGTTATAGTTTATTTGTTGTGATTGAGCAATACGGAAAGATTACAGACATGATGATTATATTATGTTATTATGTATAAATTAATTTAGTGGATAGTGACGTGTATCGAGATGAGTTTGTATGTGATGGAGTTTTTAGTAATTATATCGGTGTGTTCGGTCATGGGGTATTTCGTGCACCAGGTATGAAGAGTGGCCCTGTTTGACTTTCATTTGTCCGCTGCATGAAATGTGGAATTGTGGTTTGTTGTTGTAGGATGAGTGGAGACACAAAATCAAAGACGTTAATACTTAGACAAGAAAATAACAAACGTCAAGTGAGGAAATTTTCAAGGGTAACAGAGAAAGACTATAATAACCCCAGGGCCGTAATTAGAAATTAACTATTTTATTATAATGAAGTTAGTTGTTAAATAAAAGAATTAATTGATTAGAAAAAAAATTTATTGG